>CAEFZY010020234.1:0-137668 GCA_903066815.1 Brachyrhaphis roseni | reverse complement strand
GATCAGTTCTTATGCATAATGCACTTAAATAAATGTTTAACTGAGTAAAAGTATTGTTGAAATTGCACATACTTTTTTTAAAAACTCAGGTTATTCATAATATATTTTGTAAAAGTGAAATTTGTTTAATTTAAAAATCAACAAGTCCACTTTTATTAGTTCTATTTAATCTAGCAATGAGTTTACTTGTGTGGCCCCCTCGAGATCAGATTAAGCTGTATGCGGCCCCTAAACCAAAATGAGTTTGACACCCCTAATCTAACATCATATAAAGGCAGTACATTTAAACAAAAAAAAAAAACTTGCAATCAATGTAAAGGTACATGATTGTTTTTAGAATGTCTTGCTTGGCTGTAAGACTTAATAATACAGAACTGAATCTTTCTTAAAAGCAGGATTCTTACCACTATTCCCCATGCCTGTCAAGCCACCGCTTGTCTTTCTTCTCTTCCCCTCTTCCTGCCTGCCGGAGTTGAGTTCTATCACCCACTTCTTAGACTTGACATAAGATTTTCAGAAGACTATTTTATCCTGGATCTAAAGGGCTAAAACGAAGAGCTCTCTTTTCTTTCTGCTTTTGCCTACGTCTTCTTGTCATGTCCCCATACCAGACATTCCTTCAAACCGGTCCATCTCCTTTCCTTGTCCTGCCTACAAGTAACTCTCCCTTCATTAGCAAACTTTTAAGTGATTCTGATGGCCTGTTGTTGTCATTTTTATGCTTTAAAAGCTCGTTCCAGAGTACACTGATACTGTGGTGGAAGCCTTTTGTTTTTTTTGCCCCTGTTTTGAAGAAACCCCAGCTATGAACAAAACCAGAAACATCAAGGAAAACAGCTGTACTCTTTAATCATATGGCCTTCATTACTACGTAAAGGTAGGCGTTAACACCTGTTCTGACAAATGACGTGGCACTTCTACAGGATAACTACGTTGTCACTCTTTTTCAGGTGAAAACAAATTCAAAACAAATGACTCAGAAAGAAATATTATGGTAGTACTTTTTACTAAATGACTCAAAAGTATACCAAGCAATGACTTCAAGTAAAAAAGTCCCAAAGTCACTTGTATCCAAAACAGATAACTGTATGAGGGTAAGTGATTGATTTTATTTATTGATCTTGGCACAGTGTGGCATTTTCAAGATAAACTGGCATTTGTTTTCACTGCAAATAAATGCTTGTACAGATATTTATATTTGTAATACAGAGAAAGGTAATGAAGTTGTTGCAGTGCATTACATTGCAAAATCATGCACACACCTCAAACTTTCTCCCATGGTGTCATGTTACAACCACATACTTCAACAGAGTTTACTCGGATTTTAATAACATAGCAACACTAAGTAGTGTTGCTATGTTAATCAATTCCAATCTATGATAATCTCCCTTCAGTGCTTCACCTGGGCTCTTTCTCATTGACTTGGATTTTTCCAGTAGAATTTCAACCGGGCCAACCAGCGAAGAGGAAGAGATCAACGTTCTGTGCTGTTTCAAAGTTGTACCCTCCCTGTAGTTTTAGCAATGACAGAGGAGGAAGTGAACAATGTTGTTAAGTTTGTGTTGGCTACGTTTCCAAAAATTGAATTAACATTAACAGCCATCTTGTTTTCTCGTCTCGGCATTTCTCTCTTTGCAGGTTTTTTTTTTTTTTTTCACAGAGCAGGCAGTTTTTCATAACATCAAACTGATGCTTTACATCAAGGAGAAACTTTAGCGATTGGGTAAAATTGAAAACATCAGAGTCCAACGCCTCCAGCAAACAATCGTCCAGACCTTATGTATGAAGCAAAGCGTACAGAAAGGGACTGTTTGGGGGTTTTTTTGCTTTGTTTTTTTTTTTTTTTTTTTTTACTACGATAGCTTAAATGTGAAATGGATAGGAGAGAAAAAAAACAAAGTTTAAATTAATTTACAAATAAAAACCTGAAAGTTTTGACATGCATTTGTAGCCAGCCTTCATTACTCGGGGACTCTATGTAAAGACGCCTCTACAGTGAGGTATCTTTCTCACTAGTAAAGAGTGAACTACACTTGTCTGTCATTCAGTCTCAATATAAATGCAGTACAGCTATTGTGTGAAGGTCACAGAGGTTTGTTAGAGTTGACAAAATGTGAAAAAGTTCAAGAAGTTTCACTAGCTTTTCAAGGCACTGGTGAAGTTCAGTAGTGCAGCCATCTGTGTTAGAGGAAATCCTCTGAGGTTTTTCCCCAAAACCATTTGACCTTACAAAGTCATGTATCCTACAATATTACACAAATTCTAACTTAACTTAAAAATAAAAGGTATTTAAGCAAACTCCCCTGTTTATTTTATCTATGCTAACACATAATCCTGAAAGATGTGAACTTTTTGGGATTCATTTTGAAAGTCTATCTCAAAATGACTTTTGCGATAGACTCAAAAGTCTGTTGAGTTATGACTGTTTGCTTAATGTTTATTAAGGTTGTAACAGCTGCTAGGTAGGTAGAATACATCGTCCTGTATCACACCATATTGTGTGAATATCTCTGTACATGTTTGAACGCACGTGTCAGTCATCAACAAAGCAGCCATCAGTACCGTGTGGTTGAGAATTTCCTGTTATTTAGGTTCGGTGAGTAAGTCTGTCTCTGACATCATGGACTTAACTGCAAAACACAAAATGTCACAAAGATTTCTGAAGGGAATAGATGCCTTCATTTGACTGAGGATGAAGCAAAAATGTTTTATTTTACTTTTACTTGGATAAGAATATAAAATGTTGCTGATGCAAGCTTACGTACTCTGACTTAAATACTTTTATCAGAAAAATAAACTGACTGAATTTTCCCCATGTTCTAACATTGCATCTTGCAAGAGGTGACCCACACTGACAGGCATACAGCACAGAGGTCATGTTAGACTTTTTTGTTTTCCGTCATTTTGATTGACAGTATCTCGCCACTGACAGAACAATGAAGTTAAGTGACTAAACTTAAATTATGAGTGCTTCACCTGGTCCGCATCTAGAAGAAAAATCTGCCCTAAAATTTAGATCAGACCAAAAAACAAATCCAACCCGACCCAACCGAGTCCATAGGCATTGTGTCCGAGCCAGATGCAACCCGACTGATCAACTTTAACAAGAGGCCCATGCCTCAAGTAAACCCGAAATATTCTTTTATTTAGGATTTCACTGCGTTTTGATTTTACACCATTTGAGCAACTTCTCCCAGATTTTGCTTAACATCTTCCAGCTCCATTTTGTCGCTTGTTGAAACTCAGGATGAGTCAAGTGCAAATCTGGGAAGATTGACTGACACATTAGTCATGCAGCACACTGCACTTATTAAGGTCTAACTAACTCTCTTTCTTTAACAAGGTACACTGTCTACTCCTCCATTGAAATAATAAATGAACACAACATGGCATTCTCATAAAGAGAACAAGGCATTTGAACCAGACGCGCTCCAAAGCGTCCTGCCCATAACTCTTCAATGAGCTGTCAGCTCTTAGCCTGTAGTTAATTCAGTGTCTAGGTCACAGACGATATTCAAAATGGATTTCTTTTTATGAACTCTGTGCATAAAGATGAAAGTGTCTGTGCATCTACAACAAGTATAGTCAGGGTTGTGAATTGTAATCTGTCAAAATGATGGACAGGCTTCAGATTTTTCCATCGATTTAAAAAAAAAAACAGTCAAGTAAGGGAAATATTCCATTAATGTGACCCTTGATATTGCATGTTAAGAACTATCTTTTTATCATGTGAATTTATAAGTATGTAAAAACCTTATTGGCTCTATACCCTAAAGTTAGATCAGTGGACCCTTTGTGACAACCACAGAAGACACATTACTCTGTTTCAATATGCTATCGAAGTAACACTGTCAGTATGGAAAAGCACATTGTGCTCTTCAACATATCTCTTTTTTTGGCTCTTATTTTCTTCTCACAAACTAATCCTGTCATGATTTGCAGCTGAAACTCATTTACAAAATATAAATGTTGGCAGTGCATGAAAATGTCTATATTTCCGTTGAATACAGCAAGAGTGGCCAGCTGTCTGCTTTGCATAGTGGATTTCGCTTCTTTCTTGTGACAAGTCAAAGGTTTTGTAATGCATGCATCTTATTCACAACAAAACAACATTGTTCTTCAATTTGTTTGTTTTTGTCAAGCTGTGAATATTGTTTTAAAGCATATTCTGATATCCACTGAAATATTTACGTCAAATGAATATTGTTGCCTTCACTTTAGTAAAATTTCTGAAAAATAGTTTCTTTCTCTTATTGTCACATTATCAGCTGTAGACAGACGGGTAAAGAAAATTCCCCCTGCCTTTTTGTTCACACATTTACCGCTCACTTACAGTAAGCGCAAGAAGAGGGTTTTCAGGAAAAAAGTCTTTTTATCTTGTTTCAAGGTGACACGTTTCCAGTTTTTCCAGTAAAATCCCACAATGAAATGACCACAGGAAAATGTAACTGATCCTTTTCACAAAGAGTAGGAAAATATTAGATTATAAGGCTGCTAGGCTTCACTACGATATCACATATCCCTCTGCTATTATTCAGGAATAGTTATTGCTGCATTCACCCTTCTTGGGTTAAATAGTGAGTAGTATATTTCACATTTCTGAGCAGGGGTTAACAGCTTTTCTTATACTGTAAATCCACCCATTCAGCAAGGAACGGCGTAACACACCCTTTACAAGATTAGAACAGCAAAAACAGTCCCAAGGCTTATTGTAAAATCTCTACAACTAAATCCCTGTATTAAACGTTACAATAAAGTCAGTTTTAATGAATACAAAGAGGAATTAACTTTAATAAAAATTAGGTCAAGCAACATGCTTGACCTAATTTTGTTTTTTGTTTTTAAATGAGAGCATTTATATTGTGGAAACAATACATATGGGTCAATACTTGACCATTGAGATGAGGAGATTTTTTTTTTTCAAATCACACTTCCCACAAGGTGTCTAAAGCCCAATATTAAGTTTCACAAAATTTACGGCAAAGTGCGAAAACAAAGGATAAAACGCCTCCATTGGTGGGTGGCAGTGGGAAGAGGTGGGTTGAATGTAGGGAGAGGGCTGATTGTGTGTGTTCAAGGATGTAGTGAGGGGTGTGTGTGTGTGTGTGTTTGCTTTGCAGGAAGAGGAGGGCGGAGTGGTGGGATGAAGAAACATTGGAGGGTGTTTGCTTGTTGAAGCTATAAATGTTAGTTCTGAAGGTCCTCAAAGGAAACGAATGAACAATCTCCAACAGGAACTTTTGATCTCTGTCCAATTTCCGTGATACTTTCTGGATTCTATATTCACCAGCACCTACAGAATTAAAAAAAAAAATTCCGTGGCAGGTGAGCATAAACTATAATGATTATGATTGTGTAAATGTAATTACTAAGATGTTTTTATTACTTCCTCCTTCGTTTCCAAATTCAAACCTAAACCTGTTTTGATATCGTAAAGTTAATTGTCTTTGTGTTTCAATGGCTTACAGTAATGGAATAATTATGGAGAAGAGCAGAATGAATGGCATGTGAACTGACAGGTTTAAGTCTGACAACTCAAACTTTGGTCTCTTTCTGTCA
This sequence comes from Brachyrhaphis roseni, assembly GCA_903066815.1. Taxonomy (NCBI): domain Eukaryota; kingdom Metazoa; phylum Chordata; class Actinopteri; order Cyprinodontiformes; family Poeciliidae; genus Brachyrhaphis; species Brachyrhaphis roseni. The sequence continues at coordinate 132,109 of CAEFZY010020234.1, read as the reverse complement.
AACTTTAACTGTTTATCTGCTTTTCTGATCAGAATGACTAACTGTTCACGTGGAAATAACCTTCAATGAGTGTGTTGTAATCTGTTTTAAAGGGTAGTGTTTGTTCTCCTTGAACGTAAATCTGATAGTTATAAAATGCTAAAAAAATAAATCTGAATGCCATTTGCAAATAAATCCCATCAGGCAAGTATAAGGTTACACTACCTGTATGAATACACCCCCCCACACACACACACACACACATATTTATATATATATATATATATATATAAATAGGTGAGGAAATACTGGAAGTGAGCATCCGGTATCTGAGATCAGTAAAGAGTATCTGCTACTGTTTGCAACAAAGGCTCATTCTCTTCTGCCATCCTGATCACTCACTTCTCAAACTTCCAACCTAGATTCCTGCCCCCTCCCTCTAACTCGTTGCCTGCGGTTGATTTCCTATAATATTTTCGCTGGATTAACTTTTATTCCAAATGAAAGAGTTACCAGAAGTGTGACATGTGTCCTTGAAAGACAATTAAACTCTTTGAAAGCAGTGTAATAGTTTGCTATGAACTCAGTCTTGGCAGTCTGATATATCTGATATATGTGGGTCTTTAGGCCACTTAATAGGTTCAAAAGTGAAAAACTAAGCAGGGATTCTCAATTTTAATCCTTAATTGTAGCAATTTTTGTTTATTTGGATGTAAATATAAGTCTGGTATAAGAATCGTAAATAGCTACTTCTCCAATGAAGAGTTTCATAAAAAAGTAGGAAATAATCAGAAGGCCAAAATATGAAGTTGAATAAAAACAAATAAGACAATGAATTGAGTTAATCTGATCTTCAAAGATGTGTCTGTACGTAGTAATAAATATTAAATTTATTCAAGAATTATCACATTTTCTTCAAGTTTGAAAAAGAATTGGTTCACATTTAGAGAAATATCCAACTTTAAATGTATAACTAGACAGTTCACCATACCATCTCATGCAATACATTTACCCAGTCGTTTTAAGTATCTTGTGTTTACATACACAGATTAAACATCTCTCAAAGTTCACCTGACTCAGGTTTGTGAGTCAGAATGACTGATACCAGCTGAGCATATTACTGTCAAAACAAAGCAAGCCACGCCTGAGCAACAGCTTGCAGTTGCAGACACGTTTTGCCTGTCAGCAACATGCTGCTTTTTACACTTAAATGTATAATAGTTTATGTCAATTCAGGAAATCCTGACTAATAAGCACTAAAGAAAAGAATAGGCGTAAATTATAAGACCTCGTTAAAAGTAAAATGCTGCTCTTTTGAAGTTGTCAGTTAAGACGTTAAAAGGAGGAGGGACAATACAGTGGAAACGCAGGTAGGAAGGTTCAAGCGTCATGTTACCTGGATTTAGTTTTGCTTTGTGAGAAGACCTCGGGCTATTTAGGAAGAAGCTCCTTTCTAAACTGCGCTGCAACAACACTCGGCACGTTTTATTACAGCGTTGGGATCACAGAGGTGGAGGTCAGGCGTCCTTCAAGCTGGATTCAGTTACGCAGGTGTAGATTGAAAAGGGAAGGGAGACCGGGACAGGATCGCTCCAGGTTTTCCTGTTAAAACCAGTTAGGAAGAAACGGGGACAAAAGGCAGAAGAAGGCGAATATAGAGGACAGCACCTACAGAGGAAAGGGCCACGGTACGCTATTTACCAAAAAAAAACAAAACAGGACAAGTAGATCATGGGGGTAAGTGTAGCATACAAGGCTGTTCTTAGTTATGATTGATCTGACTATTTGACCAAATCCCTGAAACAAGCTTGAAAACACTGTAAAATTAAATGTGGTGACTTCTTAGGTTGAATCCTATTAATCAGTTTCTGCAGTGTAATTGGGTAAAAACTTCTAAATTTATATTTCCCATCTTGGACTTTGTTCCATCACATAAATGAATTATCTCATGTTATATTTTGTTTTTGCATCCCTCAGCTCTCTATTCTCCTGCATAGCTTCTCAGATGCCCATTTTTCCCAGCTGAATTCAGATGAAATATTTTTGTTTTCACTGTGGTAATTTGACAACTCATATTTCTCAGTTATATTTAACTAGTATACTATGAAAGTATAACTGGGTCATCTTCAAATGACCCAGTTATACTTGGTTTTGTTAAAGCTGGAGAGCTTCCCAAAAACTCTAACTAAAATAATAACTATTGGATTAATATGTCTTTAAAAAAAAAGAGAGAGAGATTTGTGTGTGAGTCACAGACAGGTTTATGGCAGTCGTCATGTTATTTTAAGACGTCGTCTTACAAAATATGCCGAGTGTATCATGATATTTCGGGGAACAAAAACAACCCACTGCTTTCAGAAATCTTTTGTTCAATTCCCAGTGTTTCTACAGCCAGGTTTCTGGTTTCCCAGGTTGTCATGACTAGTTTCATCCTCCCTGTATTCTCGATACTCGGAGTTTACGGCAAACTTTCAGGTGTTGGTGACCTAGTTTCCTGCTATAATTTGTTTGTTTGATTGAAACCAGGAAAGGAAACTCATCGAGATGAAAACTCTATCTCCGAAGACTGTCCTGGGCTATACAGGTTTATAACTTTTATTAACATGACATTGATTTCTTGATGTGTGTTTAATTGTTCAGATGTATTGATATTTATATATTGTATTTTTTTCTAAAACTAGAATGAAGTTCCTAATACAATGAGACTTTACTTTTGTTACTTAACATTAATGTTTTAAAGAAATTAGCCAAAACCTGTTCGGCAACATTCTCTGCCTGTATACCTACTGGTCCTTTTATTTGAAGTAGACAAGTGTGCTTTTTCTGTGTCTTGTAACAAACAAATCTACATGATATACAGGGCGATGACAGGTCTTTAGAAAGTCTTTGTGCTGCAAACATGATTGCAATTTAAAGGCTGTGTGAAAAACAAGTAGAACAAGCTAAAATGTAGAACAACGGGCAAATGAAGAGTTCCTTAAACCATCTGTTTGCACATTATATGCTAAAATGTCTCAATGAGACTCTTAGAAGTCAATTGCCAAAGAACAAAATCTACCTTTTGTGAGAAACAGCCTTGAAATAAATTCGGATTTGATTGCTGCAACATAATCTCCTAACAGTATCACCTGACAGAAAACTTGTTGAAGAAGTTGTTGTTTTCCTTTTAAATTCCCCTTTTTCTAATATATTTTACGATCATTTTACTTGTAAGCACAAACTGCAAAAAAAAACACTTCTGTGTTTTTAGACAAGCTCAAAATGAGCATTTGTGCATTAGACTTCTCTTGTCTAATTTTCAATGTTGACACTTCCTTATTACCCAACAGACAGAGCAGTAAACACCAAACAAACAGGATTATATGTCGGTTTGTGCAGCTGCAGAGCTGTGAACTTTACCAACATATAACCGGATTCAAATGAACTCTAGTTATCAGAAGCCCTAGGCATCTTTGTGACGAGTGCAGCCATGACTAAGTGTGTTGACGTCTTAAAAATTCACAAAATATTTTACATGTTTCATATAATTCATATATGTAAAAACAGGAGAAATGACTGATCTTGCGATAGTGCTACCTTTCAAGGCTCCGTCAGCGATTTAGGATTGAGAAAAATGAGTTAACGTTGCCTGATAAAACATAAATTGTTCTCACGTTATAAATAAATATGTTGATTTGAAGAATAATTACATTCGAAACGGACTCTTGTTTTGTACAAATTGAAAAGCGCGATGGTTGCTTTAACAGGGAGTGGTGCTGGAGAGCATTGTTGGTTGGTCAACAATGGTTACCACCAATGGTAACACAGGCTTCATTCAGTGCTTTGCATAAAAGAGGGCCTCACACGCAAATATGCTACTTCTAATAAGGCCACACCCAACTCAACCATTTATCAAATTAAGAAGATCAAGGACAGAGGTTTAGCTGCTTTTCAGAACGTTTCAGGCCACCCGAGGTAGTGACGAACCGGGACTTTCGTTACCACCAGTGTAAATAGCTTGCTAGAGAATGGCAGTGGATAGGTATCAGTGATTTTGCAAGCAGACATATCTTTGCCTGGGCTCAACACAGGCAACAAAGAATTTCTCTGCAATATAATAAAAAGTAAAACCAGAACACATACGACAGACTGAGTCAAGAAACTCATGCAATGTTCAAAGGTAAAAAAATCCTCATATTAAAAGAACTGAGAACCCTGAAGCTTTAAAGTCTGTTTCAGTCTCCAAACTTTGCTTGGATTGTGGAGTCAGCTGTAGTGAACTTGGATAAAAGCTCATATTATTTATAGCGCCGACATTACAAACATTGTAGAGATCTAGAATAACATAAATGCCTTTCTTATTGGTTAATTACGGTTTTTTTATCCTTCAGTCTATTTTCCAATTCAAACACGCCCAGCTGGAATAGTGCAATATTTTATCTTAATTTGTTACAACAGTATAAGCATGACCGGAAAGCAAAGTTTCCCACTTTTGAGAGAGCTGGTGAGAATTTCACCAATAGGGAGATAAAATTTCACTCCATATACCTCCTAATAATTTCTTTAATTGCCCCCCTCACCTCCTATAAAATGTCTCTGTTATCAGATTTACATGGAGGTCAAGCCTAATCCATTAAAATCTAACATACATGTATCATTTGCTTGCTTCTCGTTAAAGATCAGTTTATAGGACCTTATCACATCCCAGTAATTATGCTCACCTGATGATAAAAACCATATCCAGAAGCTTCCTATGCATGTTGGGAGCTGATCAAAAGGGTTTCTTTGTTCAGCTAATCCAATCACAAAACAGACATCTCCAGTTTGTTTGTTTTTTTTCTTCACAATATATTTGCTTTGTTGAAACCTCAGTCAGAGAAGCTAACATGTAGCTATCATGAAACAACTAAAGATGGGTGTGCCATGCAAAAAGGTTGAACGTTTTTTCTGCTTTAGGGTATATAATTTCTAGTAGAAATTTTCTACTAAAAACCTGGATTCTAATCTTTACAGCCAGAACTTTCATAGCAGAGTAGAGCAGCTGAAGGATTTTGATGCAACAGCCCATTAATCCTACTGTTGGTTGTCATACAAATAATGCTAAAATGTTACCCTAATCTTAGCTTTCCAGATATCAGTCCAGTAAATGGTTGTTTAGATGCATCCAAGTAATTTGCACATTTAGTTTTAAACTGATTTAGGTACAATATCAGACTTCTGAATCACTGAACAATTTTTCTTTGTGTGTGGACGGCTGCAGAAAGACAAACGGTTCAAAAGGTGAACAGTGTACCGGTTCTAGTCAACATGTCTAATTTGTGACAAAAATATAGTTAGTGATTTTATAATATTTTGACTTTATTTAACCAGAAAAACTAAATGAGATCAAAAATGTCTTTATGAAGAGAAGAATTCCCAAGTCCATGTCCCATAGATGAGTCTGCAACCTGCAACTCCAGAACTACAAGTGTATCTGTGGCTTACTAAATATATTAATCGATAAAATAATGACCTGTACGGGCCTCTACATCACTGCAAACATTTTTGTACGCTGGAGCAGAAACGCATCTGAAATGGCATGCCCAGCAGGATACTGGTTTGGCACTAAACCCACCAGTGTTAAGCTTGTGTTCTTGCCAACTTACTGTGATACTCTTTAACAATAAAAAACATTTTCAACTTGGTTTGTTTAAGCAGGTGCATCTGTATTATTTGTCAGGTACACCATGTGCAGACTTGTACAGTCGATGCTACTGTGTTTCTGTGCTCCACCTATGCCTTTTAATGAGAAACATCAAGTACCATGAGCCCTCAGCCTGTGGCTCCTGTGGTCGAAGATACAGCTCTACATCGATTTGCATCGGTGTCGCTTTTTTCCCACAATGTGTTGCAGACGACTACTGATGTTTCTTTTCAGTCATTACGAAGTTCCCTCTCTGAGCTTTGGTATCCCAGCAACTAAGACCGAGCAGGTGTTGGAAGTAAAGCTCTGTTTCTACTGCTCAAATATCGGCAGGCAGAGTTTGAATGCAAGACGTTTTGATCCAAGCCAACCAAGTATTGCATCCGTCCAAGCAGTTCTTGGTGATTCCAATTTTTCACACTTGATCATTGAAAGTTGATTTTTTTTTTTTTTCTTCATATATGTATATATATTGCAGCTCTGCAGCACATGCGCTGCAGGGTCTGCAGTGTTCTTTTGAGTGTGGGGTTGGACTGATCTGTTTGCATCTAATAGAAAACCAGAAAATAACACTGTGGTAATTTGACAACTCGGGAAAAAAATGTTTCATGTGTCGTGCAGCACTCTGGTTCTGCACCTATAAACCTGCTGTCTTGCTTCCTTTTCCATTCTAAACAGTTTTTGACTATAGGCTTTCAGGCCTCCTTTCTTATTGTATAATTTATTCCAAGTTAAACCTCATGTTTTGTACCCAAGGATAGACTTCAGCAGGGGTATTTTATGTAAATAACCAACTATTTGAAAATTATAACAGCCAAGCAACTTGATGGTAATAAAAGCCAGGCTTCATATAGTTTGCACATTTCACTGACTGCTGTTTTGCTAGATGCAAAAGTAAATATTTAAATTATTTGAATCGAAAACCTCCTTTCAAATGAACTGCTAGATTTTTTAAAAAAATTTTACCCATGTAAACATGCAAAAACTAATCAACAATTACAAAAAGGTTTTGATTGTTCCAATTCTAATTAAGGATTTTCCATTAAAAAGGTTCTAAGCACTTATTAAAATGTAGTTTGTTTGCTTTTTGATACCCTTTGTACAGTGGCTTATCTTTTGCAGGTTGCCTGTGTCTTTATTAGGAACAAATGTCTAAGTTGAATTAAAAACTATTGAAAGTCTGAATCTCTCAGAGGTGTGAATAATTTTGGGCTTAACTATAATTTTCAATATGTTGTAAACCGCCTGCTTAAAGGGAACTTTTACAGGTAGGGCACTGATACTGGGCCACATTTCCTCTGAAATCTGGCCCTGGTTTCACAGACACCTGTTGCTCATGTGATATCTGTTGTCTTCTGTCCCCAGAAATCTCGAACATCAATTCAGGAACCAGCAGATATCGCCATACCACTTAATCCGAGTATGCCAAGTAAGTTAAGAGCCCATCTCTGGTTATAGATTGAATGTGGGATCAGGACGCTAAAACATTTGAAACTGCAGAGCAAAACTCTTGAATCCCAGTCAGGTCCTTTTCTGGCTCCTTTACAAGTCCTAGATAAGACCCTTTCAACTCCTGGCCAGTGTCCAGCAATGTTTAGATGTGTCCCTGGTCCAACACACCTGCATCAAATGGCTGATTAACATCCTCTGTATGCAGTCAATGACTGGAGTTGAAGACCCCTGTTCTTGATTATGTTTTATTTTTCTGTCTTTGATATTCAGAATTTTTTTTTATTTACTTTGTTCTTTTGCAGTTTCTCAACAGGTTAGTTGCAATATGCCCATGACGAACTCAACACCTCAAGCACAAAAGGCGTCGAAGAGGAGGAAAATATTAATCTGGATTCTGATAGTAGTTGTGATTTTGGCCATATTGGTCATTGGAGGATATTTTAGTAAGTCCCAATTCCTGATAACATTATATGTTACGAATCTTCTTTTTGAGGATACAAACGAGTTTGCTATTTTAAACAAGATTGTCCTTTGCATTTCAGCAGAACAAATGTTTCTATGTAAAGAATCATTTCCAGGATTTAGTGTCACACATTTCTAACCCATATTCTCCTCTACTGTTCTTACATGTGACTCCTCTCCCCTCCAGTTAAGCAGCTAATTGAAAGCCATTACTACTACTGCACACGCTCAGCGAAGTTCATCCCAATCGCTAAAGCCTGTGATGGGAACTTTGATTGCTTTGATGGAGAAGATGAGGCTTATTGCACATCAGGATTCAACACAAACGGCACATTTCCAGGTACAACTGAAACACCTGACATTTTCACATATTACCCTTTAAGCAAAACTACTGTAGAGTTTGGAAGCGAAATTGTGACTCTCCCCTCGCCCCCGTCCCTCTCAGTGCGTCTAATTTCTGCTGAGAGTGTCCTCCAAGTGTTTAACGGTAAAACATGGGGGACCGTCTGCAACGACGACTGGAGCATACAGCACACCGAGACTGCTTGCAAACAACTAGGATACACAAAGTGAGTTTTAACAATAATGTAACAACGTAAGAAACTGGTTGTTTGGTCTTGGATTACACAGAGCCTCATCTTTCTCCTTTATTCTCCGTGAACAGCTCCCCAACAAGTAAAACTGTCTACGTTAGCTCTTTGCCGTCTCCTTTAAAAACTGGACCATTCATGGCAGTCAGGAGCGGGAGTGGAAGCACACCAGTACATCAGGCAACCATTGACCGGTGAGAACAACACAGTTTTCCTCATGTTTTTTTTTAAAAGTCCTGTTTGTTTGTGGCATTTGCAGGGATGATTTATGGCCAAATTGAGGTTTCAAGCCATCTGAGCAGGCCAAAAGATCTCCCTGTAGAAAAACAAAACAAACGAAAGTTAACATACTATAAATATTAATCTGCTATTACTGTACAAAAACTCCCCTTGACTCTACTTTTCTTTTTGACTCTTGTCTTTTCTTTACAAAGTTTCTGTTCCTGTAATGCAGAAAAAAGTCCAGTTTTTGTTCCTTAAATGTGTTTTCTACGAAAGTGAACAAACAGGTGCTTTACCCAGACAAAACGGAACAAAAACCGAGGCATAGTTCAACATGGATAGAAGTTAGAGAAGCAGGGGAAAAATTATTCCAACATGTCCATCATTTAAGTTGTTTTTGGTTACATTAGCATATACAGTTCTTGGCTCATCACCCTTTCTTTTTCCTACAAACAGCAGCGTGTGCCGCACTGGATCTGTGGTCTCTTTGAAGTGCTCAGGTGAGTTCTGGTTTTAGAGAAGCAGTGTGTCATGTGACTGCATTGTTTCCAGGGTTTTCATGACATAAAATAGGTTTCAGTGGAGATGAGCATTGGAGGTGACAAGTTTCACACAGGCCTAAACAACCCCTAGAAACTCATAACACTTTGTGTTTATTCCTGCTGCCAGGATACTAAGAGTTCACATCTCCCTCTGCCATATACTGTATAATAATAATGAGCACAATCTTTAGAGACATTGTTTTTCTTGCATTTATGCCACTGTTATTTTATCCATTGGTATTAATACTATAAAACCATCCTCTTGTTACTCTATATATTACATACTTTTAATATGCACCTTTATCAAACACATGATACCAAGTATTACAAGACGAACATTTGTGATCACTATGTGATAATTTGTCAACCTTATGATATAAAATTAAGCACTGTTATAGAGCAGGACAAAAGTTATTTACAAAATTTGCTAGTGGGTGTTGCCATTAAAAACAGTTTCTCATAAGAATTGCTGTATTGGTCAGATTGTGGAGAGGCGAGCAGTGTGGAGCGCATCGTTGGTGGTGTGGATGCCCATATAGAGGAATATCCCTGGCAAGTCAGCCTGCAGAATGGCGGGCACAGATGTGGCGGCTCACTGGTGTCATCACGCTGGATAGTCACTGCCGCACACTGCTTTACGTTAGTGAAATCGCCGCTGTTCGCCATTTCTTGTGAATTTTGATTTGTCACGAAATATTAAACCCCCTTTCTCCTACCTGTCTTTCTCTCTCTCCCTACCTTATTCTCGGGCCCCTGCAGCAGTAACAAGGAGCTGAGTCGGTGGACAGTGATGTCAGGAGAGACATACCTGACCACATTAGGAAGCTCCTCTGTGGACAAGATCATAATCCATGATCAATACGATGAAGGCAGAAACGACTACGACTTGGCAATGATGAGGCTGAGCAGCCCGATCTCAGTGGGAGGTTAGGCTTTAACGGTGTACACCTCAAAACACGCAAAATCTTAACACGCTCAGATCAATCTCTTAAAGGTCAGATGACCTTTAAGAGATTTCTGAACATTTATCAAGAGCCCTTTACTGACATCTAGTGCTCAGCGTTTTAAACTGCAATGTAATTTTAAATATAAATCAACAAGCTGATGAACTTGTTTTTTTTGACTGCTGTTCTGTAGAGATTCTTACGCATTCTGGTCATGGTAATTGTACATGCTTGTAAAGCAGCTAATTCAACTCGCCTTTGTAACTTTCTTCATGATCAGAGAAACGCAAGCCGGTGTGTCTCCCTCCTAAAGACCTTCTCCTTCCCGACAAGACTCCTGTGGTTGTTTCAGGCTGGGGAGTGCTGAGAGAAAATGGTGAGACTCTTACATGAACCAAGGGAGGAAAAAAAAAAAAGTTTTGCTTTGGTAATCTAATGCTGTGGCAAATTTGTTTCACCTTTTCAGGGAAAGTTTCAAATACACTGCAAAAGGCTAATATTGAGATGATTGATCGAAATACATGTTCCAGTATTTATGGAACCATGCTATCGCAAAGAATGATCTGTGCTGGCAACTTGAAGGGAGGCGTGGATTCCTGCCAGGTAATGAGTTACAGTCGGGGTCCATAAACTGAGCTACTTGGCGATGTATTGTTACTGTTCTGTTCTTGCAAATATCTGAGATTTTTTAATACTGAGCCATTTGTGTTGTGGTTCAAACTGCAGGGTGATAGCGGAGGCCCCTTGGTGTATCTTTCCTCCTCTCAGTGGTATCTGGTGGGAGTGGTGAGCTGGGGTGATGGCTGCGCGCGGGAAAACCGGCCTGGCGTCTACAGCAACGTGGATAACATGCTCAACTGGATCTATGCAGTCATGGAGGTACTGCATGCAAACAAAGGAACCTCCATTTTTACAGGCTTCAATTACATCAATTTTTTCTTCTTCTTTTTTTCCAGAAAAACCCATGATGTTCCACTGTGACTGGAGCCACCAGATGGATTTCAGGCATTTTTACCTGAGACAGAAAGTTCTTGTTTTAGCACTGCTGTATGGACATAAGAGGACTTTGGTGGAGAAGAGTGGAATATCCACATCTGCTGTCAATGGAACATTTGCATTACCTTGAGCCACAAAAGTATGGATGCAGACGTATTCATTTTCACAGATTGTGCCATTATGTCTGTATTTACCTCAGGGAACACGTTTGTTTTTGTTTCTTTCTGTTGCCTAATTAAGGTTTCAAAAAGTATTGTAGCTTTTGTTTTTTCTTTCTTTAATCTGGAAGCACTTTTTGGCAAAACAAGCCAGCCAGAGCAGATTCAGTGATGTGTGGTTTTTGCAATAATGGATGCTTTAATGGTGCTGGATTTGTGATCCTTCTCTCCACTTAAGACTCAATAATGCACAATTTTTACAGGCAAGGATATTTTAGTCTAATTGAAAAAAAAATAGCAATTCATTGTACCACAGTGACTCCTGAATAGTCATATTATGGATTTTTTTAAAAGTACAGGTCAAATAAGTTTTGCCTTTCCATGTAAATTAAATGTTGTTGTTGTTAACATTTATTTGGTTTTAACATATACTTGTAAATAGTCTGTAAATATGATAAACTTTTTCTCACTTGGGAGGCTGTTATGTTGAAGTGAAAATAAAACTGGAAAATTAACGTCTTTCATTTTGTTCTTGTCCGCTTCACAAATGTGAACAAACCACTCTGTACCAATGTATTTAACCATTCAACATTAAGTTTATTCCTTTTAGTAAGGTGTTTCTGATCAACTGAGATAAATATTTTAACAAAATTATAATTTCTAGTAAAATGAACTAGTTTCTAAACATTTGATAATACTTCCAGTTTCAGCTGACTTTAGTTCTGGGGTCAAACTGATTCTTAGGATATCTGGTCAACTATAATAAACTGCAAATCAGGAATGAAAACCTTGGCAGTGATTTTATATGACAACTCTTTATTTTTCCATATTTAGAAAGGGCAGTGAAAAAAAAAGATTCACAACAGCAGGAGCCCTCCAGGAAATGGAAAGCAAACAAGAAGGTGCAAACTTGACATTTTCTAAACTCCTCTGTTCAAACTCGTCAAACCCCACAGTAACGGAAACCGATGCACTCCATTATTTTACCCCATGCAGTTTAGGTTGTAAACTTGGATTAATCATCATTTAAGAAGACAGAAGAACATTGCAAGAACACATACAATAATTCTTCAAATTAAACACAACTGATGGATGTGCTTATCTTCTTGAACCACGACTGTGGCCTTTGAATGGGTTGTCCTGCAAACATGAAAACAAATAAGATAAAAGAGTCAAGATTAGTTTCTATATTGCAAAATAAGATATAAATGTGGAAAGTTTATGAGTAATCTAACTTCCCATATTACTTCATACCTCCTCATCACTGTCATCAAAAGCAACTCCTCGAGATGTCTGACTCTGGCTCTGAGAACTGTACTTGGGGAAGGATGATGATGATGATAACGATGATGATCTGTGTTTGCCAGGAACAAAATTCAGCTTAAAGGTCGAAGAAAAACGATATGCATCTCTCTGGCTTTTCTCTGCTAAATGTTAGCGTAGCACAAACCTTGGAGGCGGCCTGGTAGCTTTCATTACGGGTATATCTTCATCTGAGTCATCTATGATCACCTGAAGACAGTCAAACGGCACGGAGAGGAATTATGTATTACGTTTATGAAGGTTGCAGGAATATTTTCCAAGTGACCGGTAAGCTCTAGAATTAAGCTGCACAGGGACTTGTCTGAATGTTTTTGTTTCTTTTTGACTTAATTAGTCGACTGAGTTTTTAGCTAGGTTCTCTGTTACAACCTTCCATTTCACGATGTTTTTGTAATTCTTTTTTTAAATTTTGATTTGGCCATTTCTACAGTCTGAGCCTGACACCGATTTGTTAGTTAGACTGTAAAACATGCAGCGCACATTAATGCATATACAGCTCCGCCCTGCTCTGCTCCTATCAATCACACATCCCAGATGATTTGCGTATGAGCCACCCTGCGGTTACAAGTGACAAAATGGAGCTGGAAGTTGCTAAACAAAAGCTAAAAACAGAAAGAGTTACACTGCTTACTCAAATTATACTCTAAAAACAAGAGCAGTGAAATCTTATTTGAAGTAATATGTCACGTTGACTTCAACGGAGCTACAGCTTATTCATTAATTTACCTCTTCGGCGGCAGAAGAAGTGGATCCTCCTGTTTGAGATCTTTGGGATGTAGCCTGAAAAGCTGAGAAATGAGAAGAGATAAAGACATAATATTGAGAAAATAGAAAAAAATCTTAAATATTTCAGCAGATTATTCTTAATGATTGAAGAGTCCCCTCTACCCTGAAATATGTTTCTGGTTTGAGATGCTGGTGCTGATCTCTGGGAACGACCCCGACCCCGACCCCGACCGGCTGGCTTTGCTTCTGATGCAGCAGAACCTGGACAGAACAAAGAACATAAGATTTACTGAGACAAAAAACACACACACACACACATCCGCAACACAGAATTAGATGAAAAGTTCTTCACGGCAATTTGAGTAAACGCTTTATTAAACGAACAAAAAGGCTCTCACTGCAGGACTTCAGTGGTGGATTATTTATTTACCACTTTATACAACTCAGGTGACGTTTCGAAGCCCTAGGCTCCGAATTCAACTGTGAAGAACTTTCCAGGTCGGCCCACGCCCAGATTCCGGCCTGAATGACGTCCTGAGAGCACATTTGAAAATTCCAGCTGGTTTGCATATTCAAATCCAGAAATCAGAAACTAGCTTTCCGGCTACGTAGACTTCTTCAGTAAATTAGGCCCGACACAAATAACAAATTGGCTGCAGCTGCTTTAGTTCACTGAATGCCTGGTGAATAATTAGCAGAAAGGTCTGCACCTGTATGAAAACAGTGAGCAGAAGATATTAGATATCATCATTATTAATTTCAGTCTTTCTAGGTGTCTGATAAAAATAGGAACCCGTTACGTATTTGACTGGCTGGCAGCAGCCATTTATCTCAAGATCATATGGTAGCTGAACTTAGAGAGAGTAACAACAAATAGAATTAAATCACACGGCCGCTTTAGGCCAGATTTACTTTATTAATATGAGGTAAGTCATCAGATTTGCAGAGATACGTTAGTGGTAAAAGGTGCATCTTGCAATACTGGTGTGAAGTGAGAATAAAATTGGATTTTAATTCAGTAAAGTCAAGCTAATTTTGTTCAATTTGAACAAAACTTAACTTTCTTGCTTCTATTTTTATCTGACTGGCATGAACACCTTGAATAGCAGCCTTATCTCTTTAAATGTCTTTTCTGTACTTGGATGTGTTTAAGTTTTAATTGTTGGAACCCTCGAAATGATAAATAAAACATTGCATCTCACAAAAGCACCTCTCACCTCTACCCTTAGCCCCGCCCCGACTTCCTCGCCCTCTACCGCCTCCTCGTCCCCTGCCTCGGGTCGGAGCAGGAAGCATCCCTGAATCCTCGTCGGAGTCCATGGTAACATCTGCGGGCTCATCAGACAAATCGAGATCACCTCGCTGCATCCGGTGGGCTCTGGCTCTGTTAATGGCCTGAGACACAAACGCATAATGAAACACGAGCTCTTCACGTCATCTGAAAGCCCGGTTGGTATTCTTCCCTACTTCTTTGATGTCGTCCTCTTCTTCAGTCGTATTTTTCTTGGAGTCTCTGAATTTCTGAATCTGAAAAATATTCCGTTAACCACCCGTCACAACGCCACACGACACGACGGTTTGGTTAGCCCTCTGGTGCCTCTCTTGCCTCTGCATCAATATCTTGCTCTGTGGTTACTCCTCTGCTCTGAAGATGCCGCTGCGTCTTCTCCAACTGGTAGGTAATCAGCTCTTCGATGGCGTCCTTCTCGTCTTTGTCCACAAACTCCTGAATGGCTTTCCCCATGCCCTGCTCGGTCAGCAGGGACAGCTGCACTTTCTGTGCAGACACACACACACACACACACACAGTGACAACATCAGATGAAGCGCTGGAAGAAATGAAATCCTACGAGTGATGTCAGCATTTCATTTAATGTTTACACACCTGCTCAGCCGCTTCAAAGTACTGTTTAACCAGGTCCTCCACTCTCAGGCCCTCAACAGCAGCTGGTTTTACTAGCTTGCTGTAGTCGACGTTAAACTCATCTAAAATTTGCAATAAATAATAAATACAAAAAACAAATAATACATACTTAACAAATAAAATACCTGAATGTCTTACAAAAGAATTCACTAACGGTATAAGAAAAGCAAGATTTTTTTATTTCCTAATTTTGTTTCAAATTTAACTAACTTGAATTTATTGAATACAGTTCCAGTCAGAAGTATTCTGCGGATGAAGGTCATGTGGATGACCTTCATCCGCATGAAGGTCATTATTTCTTGGATTTTAAGTCTTTTGACTTCCACATTTTTTTTGTTTGAAAAATTGTCAAATTAGTTTCCTGTGCCTTCATTTAGCAACATTTCAGATTTTGTAAAACAAACTGAGATAACTGGGTTTTCCAACAAGAGAATCCCAGAGAGATAAAGAAGGTTAACATCAAGCTTTTGAAATGAATGTGACATTAATACCCTGGAAAAAGGAAAGCAAAGATGCATCCATAAAATAATAAAATTCCTCAATTTATGCCCGTGATGACTGGATGCAGACTTCTGACTGACACTGTATTGATTTGGTTCAGTGTTGGATTCAAAAAGAAAAAGTCAGCGAAGTCCGACCTTTGACGTCCTCCTTTTGCTCACGCTTTCTGAGGAAGTGAATTACATCTTTTGGGTTAGCCACACGGTCCACAAACTTCTGACTGAAGCGAGAGGTGTTGAACGTTTCAAAACCTCCACTGTAGTCCACCTAGAAACAAGAACACGGGGAATTCATTAGCTGATGAGCGCTGACGTAAAGATGAGTGCAGAATTCAACTCACCCTCAGTCGGATTAAAGGTTTCTCCGGTGTGAGCGGACAGCCGAGTCTTTCCCTCTCGGCTTCTTCTAACATTTCAGAGACCTGCATATGGACAAGAAGGAAAAGATTAACAGAGACAGATAAAGTGAAATCTTAAACCAGTGCAGTGCATTTTAAGAAGAACATCGCTACCTTTGCATAGCACAGGTTCTCCACCTTCTTTGTAACCTGAGGAGTATCAGGTGTGAAGAGGTCCTCATAGTCAGCCAGCACGACATCCTGGATGAAGAACTGACGGACTGTCTTTAAAGGGATCTTCTGCAGCTTCATTTTACGGCCTTTGACTCTAAGTAGTCCTATATGCCTAAGTGAGCACAACGGCAGAGGTTTGAAAACTGTAGATGTTCAAAATGCAATAAAAATTTCCTGAAGTGTGCGTTTACTTCTTGGTGGCCTCTCCAGGCGACAGGGAGGTGGCTACAGAGCTTCCTGGCTGTGTCACGTAGAAAAGCTGCTGCTCATTTCTAGTTGGAGTAATCAAACACTCGTGTTCATGGCCCCACACAACCAGGTCAATGAAATCATCCAAGAACTGCTCAGGAATGTAGTTTGTGGGACCGTGTTTACTCCTAAACAGAAAAAAATAAATACATTTAGGATACGTTTTTAAAAAATGGCAAAATTACTTCTCATTTTGAAAACAATGCATCAAAAGATTGACAAAAAGTTATTTATCTTTATGGTAATAAATAACATAAGAAAAAAAAAGCTGAAATAACGTATTTTTCAATTGGTCATTTTTATTAAAACAGTTTGACATTGCTTTTCAATATGGCCACTCCTCACATAAACAGTAGTATAAGGTGAAAACATGTTCATAATACAAGACACACATGTAAGAGTGTGTCTAAATTCAATATTACATGTTAATATAAATCGAATGAATCCAAAGTGGTGCTTGCTTATGCAAGATAAGGCTGTGAACCTGATCTGACAGGTCTGGTAGTAAAGAAAACCACAATCAGCAAAGCAGCCATAGGGCCCATGGTAACCCGTAGCAACAATGCTCATGTGGGACAATCAGTTAAAGCAGCAAACTGTTATAAAGAGATACATATATAAATATGTTCTTTACATATTTGTTAAAACTATAACAATGTTGTGACGACATGGTATGAGACAGATAATCTGTGAAAAAAAAAATAAAAAGCAACCAACTACAGATATACACGGCTGGGTCAGAAACAACCAATCATAGCCAGGAGGAGGGCCTTAGCACTGTCAATCACTCTCATGTACGCACTGCTCACACCTTTCTCTCTGCTGCAGCTGGTTCACTACAACAACCTGCCATTAATGCTTAGGCTAAGTGGCATGGCCGCCAATGTCTCTCAGGATCAACTTTCAGTGATATAACCCTGAGAGACGATGGAATAGTTTAGGTTAAAGGCTGCGCACATGTTAGAATGGCCTAGTTAAAGTTCAAACCTAAAATACTGACTATAGACTTTAACAGAAGGGGCTGAATACAAACACAAAATGTAAATTATCTTCCATGTCACAATCATGCACTACTTTTTAGTTTGAGTATTTTTGCAAGGCACTGTATTTGTTACAATACAAATTCTACCAACTACTTTAAAACTGTTCACATCACTCATGTTTGAGAACACACCTGTTCTGGTGAATTGCAAAGAGGTTAAACCAATTATCTTGATCCTCTTTGGGTCGAAGCATGGTAACCTGCTTGTTGACAAACATCCTGTACAGGCGCTCATCCGGGATCGAACCTTAACATGCATTCACACAAAATTTAGGTACAACGTAGATGAGAATTTAACAAATAGGAACCAACAGGAAACCCAAACTTACCAAGGCCATACAGGGCCAGCTTGGTGCTGCCTTTCTGCAAGAGGATTGGGCTAATCTCTATCCTCTCCACAGAGTGAGAGTGACCAAAGTGATTGACGAGACCAGAAGCACTCAGCAGGTCCAGAGCACACAAACCTTCCGCCTTGAAATAAAAGACATTTTAAGGATGAACACACAGATAAAGTAAAATATATATTCAGGATTCATTTGTATTTGATGTACTCATTGTTTTTCAAGCAGAAGGAACTAACCCCGGTTGGATCATCGTGGTTGCCATGAATACTGAAGACAGGGATAGAAATGTTCAGGTTTTCATCCTGATAGTTCACCCAGGGGAACCTACAACACAATGATTCATTCATTCGGTGCAAATGCAACACTGACTGAAAACTCACAGAGACAAGCAACAAAAAAAAAAACTGACTGTGTTGTGTTGAAGTTAATAGTCTGGTCACTGAGGATGTTGAAGGTCACAGGTGAGTCTCCCATGCAGTATTTCCTCAGCATAGTGATGCAGCTGTGGAGGCATCGTCTTGACGGCTTGTTCTCGTGAAACAAATCCCCACCCAGCAGGATGAGATCTACCTGCAGAAAAATAAATTAAAAACCAATCAGGCAGATGAACAGCAGAAAAAAAAAAAAATTGTTCGGACAAAACAAGATGTAAATATTGACTTCCGCGCTGGATCACAGCCATTCGCACGTACCTGATTCTCCTTGGCACATTCCAGGATTTCGTTCAGCGTGTTGAAGGAGTCGCTGCCACGAATCGCGTCTTTCTCAAGGTAACCGAGGTGAATATCAGTGGAAATCAGGACCTTGAATGTATCCTCGTCATCCCTAGAAAAGTGAAATGAAATGTGATGATAAACACAGCTCAGATTTTTGATCTTGAAGAGACGCAATGTAATCAACTCTCCACTGTTGCTACACCCTCAGGAGATGTTGCCTCTACAAGTTGAAAAATTCAAATAAACTTGAATGCATTATTTAACATCTAGGACCAAATTGTGTTGTATATAATTAGCTGTAAATCAGTCGGCATGATTGTAATCTGTATACATTGGATGTCCTATTTGCTTTTTGTTAAGTTCCTTGAGACAACATCTGTTGTTAATCGGCTGTATGAATAAATTTAATTTGTATTTTGCCACCTTTAATTTGACACCAACAGATGACCAGTGCAAAGAGGTTTGAAGCATAATAGTGATAAAGGAATGATCTGAAAAGAGATGATCTAACTAAACTGGAACACAAAAACCCAGCATGAAATATGGTGGTGGCTGTATCATGCTGTGGAGATGCATTTTTCAGAAAGGAAAAGGGAAACTGGTCAGGATGGAAAACTTACAATGTGTTTTCTGAAGACATGACGACACAAGAGGCTCTATTCAAAAGCTGTCACGTTAACAAATGGTTCCCCTGTAGAGAGAAGAACAAGACAATCCAGAACAAGTAGATTATAGACATGCTAAAAGATTCTCAGAAATCCAGTTGTATATAAGCATCCTTTTTATATATATATATATATATATATATATATATATAACCATCATTTTTATGTTACCGGCCCTGAACCCCTACACCTTGGGGGCGTAACAGTCATAAAGTAAAACATAGTGTCGAAAATGCCTACGTTATTATCTTTTTATTTATTTTTTAAAAGAAAGCCTGATTTTCGTCAAATGAAATTATTTCAGGAAAGAATAGCTATACCTTCTAAAACACAGCTATTCCGTGTTGTAATTAACAATAACGAACGTGGCGGCCATAGCTAATAGAAGAGTGTAACTAAACGCGTGGGGATAGTAAAGTTAGCATTTTTAAAAATCCTATGGTGCAATGCACCAGCTTTCTTTGCATGGAAGCTAGCTTTAGTTAACATTTAATATGTATGCGTAACATTGGCTTAATAAGTACACAAAACATTATAAAACACAGATAAAACTGTAAGTCCTGCCACCAACCTCCCATGAAGTCTCTATTTACCCTGAAAGTCCCGGTAACTCTTGCAGAACGTCATTTCCTCCCTTAAGATTGCTCACGGTTATTGTAGTTTTTATTCCAGGCGATCACAAACTCGATCTACAACAATCTCCGAGGGAGAGAACTACATTTCCGCAAAACGAGTGGGTCGCTTGGTTTATCCGAGTAGGAGCACCGCTGAACCTTCTCCTCTTGTACTAAAATGTATAGACATTGAAGAATAGACGCCGCAAAGCAATATTTGATGCGTGACGTTCGCTATAGTAACAACGGTATTTTTTTTGGGAAGGCACACAAAAACAATATAATTTTGTGTGAACTCGACACACAAAGTAGAGTAATGTAGAATTCAACTTTCATTTTTAAAGAAATGAATATAACTGCTGTACATTAAGCTCACGGTTCTGAATTACAAATAGTATTTTAATGGTGGCCTGATATAGTCACACTTTAAACATTTTCATTACATTAGCAGTAAACAAAAACGGAAACAATAACACAGTAAAGACAAAGTAGCAGAAAAATACATTGCTAACCATTTTCTTGAAATTACCTGAATGTCCAAATGAAACTACACAGTTGATAAAAGTAACACTTTCAGCGGTTAACAAATAAATACATTTAAATGCATTTAAAGCACAATGTGTAATTATGCAATACCTAAAATAATCTAAAAACAACAGCATACAATAATAATAATAATAATAATAATAATAATAATAATAATAATAATACATTTATTAAAATCACATACACACATTTACTACTACTGCATGCAAAACACGATATAAAATTTAATACGATGTGCATGCAGTGTTTTAAGGCATTATGTTTCTGAGATGAAGTTGCCACTCACAAAATGGCGGAAGAACTGACGTACGTTGCTACGGGGCAACGCGACGTCTATTGTCTACGTCTATGTTAGTCCTGCTAAGCGTCGTGTATAACGGGCCAAGCCGGACTTGGTATCATTCGAACACCAAGGAGAGCCTTCTGTTGTTTGCGTTTTTTCCCCCCACACAATATATTTGCACAGAGAGACTGCACAAAAAGCGGAGCTTGGCTAGCTTGTCATAATTAAAAAGGGCGTTGCTTGATCAATTTTTAAATCAAATCATATGGTTTACACCTTTAGCTTAGGCGGACAGCATCGGCTGTGCATCAATGGAGATACTTTCAAAACCACCCACAGCAGAAGCCTATCGGTATAAGGTAGCTCTACTCTTTTGTATCATTTAACTTGAAAGAATTTTAACTTTATTCGTTGTCGGTTATAAGTATTAGCCAAACTGCTAGCAGTGGTTGCTACATTCTCAAAACAGCTCCTTGCTAAGCTTAAAAGTATATGTTTAAATAAACTTATTTAAGTCGTAAATATAAACGCTTGTCGTACTTTTTTGTTATGTTCTTTTAATTGCAAACTGTTATTTGTTGAAAAATAGCTTATCATTGACATTCTCAAGATGTTCTTGATCCTGTTTCTCTGCAGGCATCGCGTTCTTATCCAGCGCCCAGCAGGATGGTGTCTGACTCTTTCTCCCTGTCGTCTTATAAAACCTATCCTGCTCATCGATCTGCCATCAACACTCCTGCACGTCACACGTCCCAAACATTCACTCGGGATTCATATCGTCCAGCGTCACCCAGCAAAGCTTTTCCAGAGAGCAGCAGTGCAGGTAATTCGTGTGTTGACAAAGTTTCCACTCAAACAATGTGTTAGAGCTCCATGGTTACACGTGCAACATGATGCCTCACTACTTGAATGTCTCAGCCCCAACAGCATCCTTTAATTCCTGCTGATTTTCTTCTGTTAACTATACTATTGCAGCGATCTTATCTGCCTTGAGGAACCTCCAAGAGAAGATTAGGAGGCTGGAGTTGGAGAAAGAGCGAGCAGAGTTGAGCCTTTGCACTTTATTGAAGGACGGACATCTGCAAAGTGACAGCCCTGCGCAGAGACACCTTCCTGATGAGGACATAGAAAGAAAAACAAGTGAGCCGTCAAACTGTAACCAAGGTAAGAAATGACCTCCAAACAGAATTGAAGTTTTAAATTCTGTATGTTGACTCATTACACATTCCGTCCTTCATTTGCAGTGCTGATCACCCATCTTGCTGCCGCAGAGAATCGTTGTGAGAAGCTGGAAGGACAGTTGGAACAGATGAAGAGGATGTTGCCCAGGACAGAAAGCACCAGCTTGCCCAATCAGGAGGTGAACTCAGTGGTATGGCTGTCCTTGAAGAGTTGGGTAACACCTCATGCTTTAAAATGCACAAAACATTGTAACGCGAACAAAGCTATTTGTTGCCTTCGTAGGCTTTTACAGGGAAACCTGGTACAAGTAGTCAGCAGCCTGATGGACTGAGTGAGCATGCTCAGTTGGAAAAGCTGGAAAAGCTTGAGCAGGAATATCTCAGGCTGACCCGCACACAGAATTATGCAGAGGTACGTACAAGGCACAAACATGTTTTTTGGGGGTTTTTTTAAGCAAAATGTAGCTATTAACCATTTTTAGTGTCATAAGAAAGAATAGTGTTCAAATAAAAATTCAGAATCTTTATTGGCCCCAAAGGAAAATCTGTGGTAATGATGACGGTGGCGCAGAATATAATCGCTTCTGATTTCTTGCAATAACAGTCATAAAACTGGCTCATTTGAATTAAAGCAGAATCAAAGATGAATAATTACTACATGTTTATTTCCATTCAGTGATTTGGAGGCGACAGATGTCCTCCTCCGACCCTTCCTCCCCAGAGATGTTGGGGTCATTGTTGCTTCCTGAACTATCTGGCTCAAAATATAGGGTTGCAATCCTTCATTACTCGATCTAGCTTCTTCCTCCAAATACATCGGTCACAAATCCTCCTCTTCTTGGTGTTACCTGTACTCAGCCTTAGTTGTTTATGATTTGACTTACCCTGATTACGTCACAAGATGGCACTGTTGTTTGACACACTTACTACAGACAAAACCTGCAACACTAATATTTATTAAAAGCTTTTTTTTTTTTTACACATAGAACGTACAATAGTTCCATCTTTTTCAGTCATGTAAGTGGTTTTGTCATGTCAGTGACACTTTAAGCTTATGCATTGTCCCCGATCTAATTGGAAGGCTATATTTTTAGATATTTATGGCCACAGAAGTGTTCAGAACACAACAAAATATCAACAAACCAAATGCTTTTTGGAGTCTTATATTTTCAGATAGACTGGTAAAAAAAAAAGTAGTTCACAGTAACCATATATAAAATTTATCGCATAACGTTGGTGTCGTATTATTGTTTTAATATTGTTATTATCAGCAGCACAGTGATGATGATTGTTGTTGATTTCAGATGAAGATCTGTGCGTTGGAAAGAAAGATACAAGAAGAGGAGCACCAGAGAAGGCTCATTCTGGATAAAGCCAATCAGGTAGAAAGACTTTATCTTCTTATTATTTTTGAATTTTTATATTTTATTTTTAGCTAGGATTGATGAGTCAAAAGACTATTATTTTCATGCTTTCTTTTTGTTTGCAACCTTCAGCTTCAGACAGGTATGGAAGCCAACAGAATGTTGCTGCAGTCCGTTTCTCCACGTTTATCCATCAGACAATCCAAAGAGAAGAAATCCAGCTCAAAGGTAACGACCTCTAATGGATGACTCACTGTGTTTGTCATGTTTGCACTTCAAGAGAGCAATTATTCTCATAATTAATCCAGTGCTTTGAAATAAATAGAATACCATATACTTGTGAAATACATGGAAAGATTAGTCTTTTTTTATTGCATTTTAAATAATGAGTTGTATAGGAACAGATTATTGTTTTCTTTGGAGATGCACTCATGAGGGAACTGAGCCACGTTTCTTTTTATTTCCATTTCATTCAGACCAACTGTAACCTCAATAGCATTGAAAATATTAAAGGTTTTGATGTTTAAATACATAAATAATAACTATGTTTTTTTTAGTCTCGCTGGAGGAGCACTTTGTACATGTATTACATACATAAAAGGTGCAAAAATGGCAATTTTGTTTCTTAACAAAAAAAGAAAGAAACTGCTTTTGGTAACATTTGTTATTTAAACAATTTAATGAAAAAGTTTTCCATGGCAGCATTGTAGATTTTTTTTTTTTTTCTATAGTTACCACTGAGGGAAGACAGAGGAGCTCTTTTGTTTTTTCTACAGATTATCCGTCTCATATAATACTGTCACAACAGTTGTAACAGATATGTAAAAAGCATCTTTTTAATAAAAGTTAGATGCTGCAGCTTTAAAACATATGTTAAGTTGCTGTCATAATTTGTATCCCTTTTTCCTTCTTGTTTGCTAAATCATTGTTCAATTTTTCTTCCACAGCAACCTTCTCCAAAATACACAGAGCCTCACTACAGACTGAGCCTAAGAGACATACCATTTGTCACTGGAACGGTACCATTTGCACTCATACACTTATGGTTGTGCCTTTTGGAACACGATGATAAATCCTCCTCACGCTCCCCCTCAGTGTTTATCTTTAAATCTCTTTCGGTTTCCAGTCGGTCGCCTGCAGCCACTCAGTCAGAGCCAACGTTCAGGCAGTCTTGTCCCTCCTGAAACGGCACCAGCCTCATCTCTGCAACAAACGCGTCCTGTCTCGCAAAGCAGATCACTCTGAAACGAGCAGCCAGTCAGACACTTCCTCCATCTCGTCGTCCACTTGCGGAGACGAACTGTCGGAGCTGCTACAAGCCCTACAGGAGGAGCTGTGCCTCATGAGTTTGTGAGCAAGCTTGTAAATGTACTCAATTTTGGAGTCCCGTTTGGTTGAATGTTAAGCCGCATCCTCGTCGCATACAGGGAGCACGGTGAGTTGATTAAGCAAATGGAAGCGAGCGCCTCTGAAGAGGAAAGGGGAACGCTTCAGAGGGAGCAGGACAGGCTACTGCTGAGAATGGAGAGTAAAGAAGAACAGATCAGTAAGCTCTGCAAGCATAAATCACAGGTGGGCCTTCGCAATAATTATCATTTTACATTCGTAGTGTGACAAAATTAGTGTACCAGTGTCTTTGTTTGTGCACCAGATGAAGAAGTTAAGAAAGAAGGTGAAGTCTGGTGAAGAAAGACTTGCCACCAGAAGGCGCTCTGAAGCATCAACTAAAGCTCAACTAGTTGAGAGAAACAGGAAGAACCTGACGCTTCTGAGGGATATGAGAGCTCTGCAAAACTCTTTACAGTTCTGAAACTCACTACAATATATTCATAACATAATCTGTTTATTGTTTTTGGTGCTATTCTTCTACCTCTTTTAGTTCCTACCTGAATCTGACTCGTGCTGAAAACCCACTACACACAACAGGAAGATTCACTGCTTTCATCTTCTTTATGAGATTATTGGATCCTCGGAAGTCAAATTTTCTGAGTTCTTACTTAGTAATAGAACAAGGACATTGACTAAAGTCAAAAGTCCAATAAGAAAAGTCCAAGATATTCAAATAGCCCTCAGTGTAGTATCTGAGGTGGCTGTCATTCATATAGGATATCATGAAAATTGTCTGTTACCAAATAATTTATGATTTTTAAATTGCATTCCTTAGTTTGTGCTATGATCATGTTCTTCTTTTTAAAATGTAGAGTTTTATTGAAACAGAAATTGAATATTTCCATTGAGCATCTTCTTCAACTTTCCACGCTCTGACCAGCAGAGGGTAGAAAAGTGTAGCTACGCACTTCCAGATTGATTTTTGATGTACAAGGGTGAAGCAAACTGAGTGCTTTGATTTTTTTTAGACAGAGTATAATATTGTATAATATATATATAGTTTCAGATATCAAAATACCATTGCTCTTGTCTTCATTTCAATTCATAATTACTCGAGCTGGACATATTGTCCTCACATATTAAATAAAACTATAAACATCAGCTCTCAGAAGATAAGTAATCATTTTTAACTTTTTATTATACTTGGAAGACTTGTGATACTTTCTTTTAAGCCTGTAGTCCTTAGCAAAAACATTCCTCTTGGATTTTCTTCACATTTTACCACCTGATCATAATTTTATGATCAGTTATTATGCGGTAGACCAAAAACAGTAATTAGTATAACACAGTATACATAAGAATCTGAAGGAAATTAAAACCATGTTTCCATTTGCGCTGCTGTAAGTTTAAATCTTTTCACTTGAATTAATTTGTTTCAGATTAAAAGGGGCTGAATACAGAAGTACGGCACACATTTGAATGTTTGTTTTTTTTTAAGATATTTTGAAACCATGTCTCATTTTTATTTCATTACACAATTATCTATGCCAATCAACTTAAATTCACCAAAATTTGTTGTCAAAGCGCAAAATATGCTAAATTTGAAGGGGAATCAATTTTCAGTGATCTGCTGAACTTTGGAGCAAATGTAGCAGATCACTGACCATGCTCCATTTACTGTAAACTGCACTTCAGTTTACAGTAGAAGGAGCTGTAAACTGGTCTTTAACAGGTGCAACACTGAACTCCATACAAGACACTAGATTGCTTATTCTGCTTTTGAGTTTGACAGTACAGCTTTACTTGTGACTCATTCACTAGACATCCCGAAAAATAACCATTTCCACTTGGGAAAATGTTTACTTTTGTACCAGTGTTAATTTTGTTTCGTTTTAAACAATTAATTCGGTGCATTCCATAAAAATTAAAACACGTTAGCGAATGTTTATCTCATTGCTGTGTAAAAGAGTTCACAAGAGGACACCGATATATCTTGTTCATGCAAAAGTTGACTACACAATAACATAAACCATGTTGCTGCTTATTAGGCGGTAAAAACTGATGTTTCATGTGTTATTTTTAGATTTGAATGAGGAGAATGTGTGGTTGTGAGATATTGGGTAATGTTGCTAAATAAACCTGAATACGGACACATGTTGTTGGTGATACCTTTAATTCCCATTTTGCATGGGTTACAAATAAAATCCTCTTGAGGATGCCGGTTTGACTTGGGGTTGTGGATATGCATTTCAGCGTGCCTTGTAAAGAGAACAAGAGATGAATAAATAATGACTGTGACGTGGCTCACACGGACTGAGTCAGCGACCACAGCTGAGTCTGATAAAGGCTGCCACATGTGTCACCCTGAAACCACAGCCCGGACCGGGAGAGGAGTCCGGATACCTGATCCTCTGTTCAGAGAGGCCTGCGTCTCATCCCTGTTGACCAGGCATAGATTGCCATGGCCAAATGAAAAGAACACCTGTAATCAGAGACTCCAGTTTCTTGGTCAGGTGTGATAAAAATCGGTCTGCTTGCTTACTCATTAAGAGCCCAATCTAAATTGACCTAGTTAGGAGGGAAGAAAAAACTCAGATGAGGATGCAAAGTTCCAGTTTAGATCTTCAACCTGGTCCAATAATATGTCCAAAGTCTTTTAACATTTTTTTCTCAGGACTCTGTCTCAGCTATGGAAGCCAGACCGGTGATTTTGGGCTCCTCTTGGTGTTTGGTCAGAACTGGTCGACTGGTGTAAATGTCATCAACGGGTAGAAGGAAGGTCACAGTTTTTACCTTGGCCCTAAAGGGAAAACCAAATGATAGGAATTATTTCACCTCAGTCGGAACACGGTCAGCGATTTAACGCCAATCCCTTAAAGAACGTCTTTGTACCTGTTTTTATGGACGTACTCCTGCAATGAGTGGCGGTTGTTGGCTTTCTCTGCTTCTCCAAACACATCGCTGTCATGCTGGATTTCTTCATGAAGTCTATCCCATCCTGAGTTACTCTGCCTGTTCTTGTCGATTCTTCCCTCTCTCACTGTCAACCCGGAGCTTGTGGAGTACCTTCGCACAGTCATGGAAGTGTTTTCTAGGTAAAAACAAGAGTGAAACTAAACCTTTTAAAATGTATGCAGTTGTTTTTAATTTCACACATCATTAGTTATTTAGTAATAAAACAATCACTTTGTTTTATTACAAAATTATTTATGACTAATATTCTTTAGTCATGAATATGGTAAACATGACTAACTTAATAAGAAAAATGCAGCTTAGGTAAAAAAAAAAAATGCTCTGATAAAGTTGTGTGGTAGTTTAATCTAAATAAAAACCATCCAAGATGGCCATGATAATATAGGAGGAAGAATTCACTATATATTCAATATATGAATGCTTGTATTCTGTAGGGAGAATTGATGGGATCAGGGATGGAGCTAAATATGGGGCATCACTGAAGGAAACTTGTTATGCTGCAAAAGACTTACGACTTGAAGTTTCTCCTTTGTCAGGAGATCAACCTCTAGAGTTCAGAGTGGCGGATTAGATCAAATCATATTCATGTCTTAGAATGATCCAGGCCTAAATTCATTTGGTATTAATTTATTTACTTTAGTGAATTTTCCTTAAGAAAAAAAAATACTTGGTGTGCTAAATTAGTCAATGTCCGGCCCAAAACTAATATAATAATAATAATAATAATAATAAGTACCGACAAGACCCCATTGCTGACCCAATCAGCAATGCCCCCCCAAGTTGTCTGATATGTGTATACAATATTTGTCTGTCACTTATTTTTAGTTATATACAGTATATATACTGAATATACAGAAGCTCTGGTCAGATAGACAAAACAATTAACCCAAAGCCTAATCCCATTATTATTATTTATAATAGTTACTACTACTACTACTAATAATAATAATAATAATAATAATAATAATAATAATAATAATTATTATTATTATTATTATTATTATTATAGCTGAAAGGTATTAAAGAATATACTGTTTTGCGTATTTCTGCACACTTGCTCTTACCTTTGTACTGCCCCTCCAGGACTGGCGCAGACGCATTCCGTCTCAGGTTCGCATAGGGGTTTTCCAGTATCGCGGGTTGCTCCGTTCCAGCGCCGGTTTCTCCTGCCGTCCCTGAATGCTGACCACCACAGTCCCCCCGCAGCTCTCGGTTTTCCGCTTCCAGCTTCTTGATTTCGTCGCGCATCTCCATGATGACCTGCGCCAGACTGCGGCTGCTCTCCATGGTGCTGCTGCTGCGCTGCCAGTACCAGGGCTTCCCGAAGACCGGAGGAGGGTCGTGCAGGAAGGGCTCGCCTTGCTGCTGCGGGTTCATCATGCTGCCGCCAGGAGACTTATGTGGTTCCTCCAGAGGAGCGTTTCTCCAGGTCCCCTCTATGTGCGTGTCTCAATCTCAGTCCAGATCTTAATGCGGGCAGATTATGTCGCCTTTCACCACTTATACAGCTGAAAGAGCTCCGGTGATCAGCCAGCACCGCACAGGGGATCTTTTATTTATGAGCCCAGGAGTCTAGTTTCATGAAAGCCAAGCTAGGGGTCGGAAATGAAATGTGCTCTTCACAATAGCTTTAATTGGAGACTAGTGGCGCCCCCAAGAGGGGAGCACTGGAAAAAGTGTTGACCCCCACAGAGAATCATGTTCAGCTCAAACACATACATACGTCTTCTTCAATCA
This sequence comes from Brachyrhaphis roseni, assembly GCA_903066815.1. NCBI lineage: Eukaryota > Metazoa > Chordata > Actinopteri > Cyprinodontiformes > Poeciliidae > Brachyrhaphis > Brachyrhaphis roseni. Next base: position 103,014 of record CAEFZY010020234.1, on the reverse strand, counting down.
ATACATACATGTAAACAACTAGTAATGATTTTTTTATGTCAGTTGTGCCACCCTAAAATTTTTTAGTGGCTTGTTCTGGCCACAATAGAAACTAGACGACTATGAATCCAAACCAGAAGAGGTTGCTGCTCTAGTCAGAACAAATTTTGAAGCAGAACAAGATTTTTCAAAGATTTTTCAAAAATAAAAATAAGAAAAATGTTTTGTGTGATTGGATTCATCACATCCATCCAAACTCCCTGTGAAATCACCTAATAAATTGCAATTTCTTGGGTGGCTTCTACTCATTAATTGAAACTGTAATGAAGAAGTCACCTAATGAATTATAATTTCAGGGTCATGACAACCAAAAACACATCATGATGCTGTGAGGATGTTTTTCTTCCCCAGGGAAACTGGTCAGAGTTGATGGGAAGATGAATGGAGCCAGACACAGAAAGGTTCTGGAAAAAATTATTATTAATAGAATTATTTTTTTTAAAGAAAATTGAAAATCATTCATCATTTCCATTCAATTCCAAATTATTCTCTACTTTGTGTTCATCTATCACAGCGGTCTGCATTCTGGGGCTCCAGATCCAAACTCTCTATGTCTCTTCATATATTCGTCTCAAAATGATAAAGAACCAATTTCGTTTTTAAATCTGGATAAGAAATGCAGGTTTTTGCCTTTGCTAAAAAGTGCTATTTTTGAAGTCATTAGGCTTTAAACTACACCATAAAATCTCAATAAAATATTTTAAAATTTGTGGTTATATTATAAGAAATTTAAAAATATTTAAGTCATATGAACAATTCTGAAGTAATCCGTACAGAGCAGACTTCACCACCGTATTTTGACATCATACTAGAGAAACTAAAATTATAAATGGCTGTAGCAAATGTTCAACCTGAACCCATCAAAGTCCAGGCTACCAGGAGCAAGACAGACACCAACAAACCAGTATATGGAGGAGAGAAACCCAACCAACCTGTAATTTTAGGCTTACAAAATGCAGGGCTCTCAGGAGGCAGGAGGGATGAGACTAGAAGGACAATGGTTTGTGAAGAAGATGTGTCAAAGGAGATCGGTGCAACTCTATCTGCTTCATCTCAGATGTTCAACAGACCGAGAGTGAGGAAGCGGAGATATAAATGTGTCAGCTGTCTTATCAGACAGCGATAGAAACCGAGGCCCCGAGTCCCAAGGCTGCCTGTTATCAACAGCATTATGATCAGGGCCACTTAACCTCTTTCTACGGGCAGTGTCCTAACCTCAGGCTTAGCATCAATAAGTAAACAACTGATCTTCTTTTCTTTCTCTGTGCATGGTCAGTAATTATACCCAACAATTGGGGGGGGGGGCAAACTGACATTAGATCCCATGGAAACTGTTCTCTGTAGGAGTGCAAGGTAACGATTAATGTCATTTCACTTTCAGTGAAGCCTCAACGTCCGCTCGCGGTGACAAAATCACTTCAACACAACTTTCTGCTCTTCCTCACTTACTTGACCATTTAAAATCAAATACTCAAGCAAGGGAACAGAAACGAAACTGAGGGAAAATCTTTTGCAATCCTAATTTGCCAAACACAGAACAGAAAACCAATAAAATAACTCTTAAAATTAACTTGGATTTCTAAAATATATAATAAACTAGGTTAAAAAGAATGAGTTTCATTTTTAGCTTAACTGTCCATGAAATATAATCAGGTTTAAAAAGAAAAAGAGAAAAATAACCTCACCATGTCTAATGTAGTGTTTAAATTGGCTACAAATGTAAAAAAGTCAATATATAGGAGCAAAACTGTAAATAATACCTGTAAAAAAGCTTAAAACAAAAAAATTATCAGACAAGGGCAACATACACCAGCATATCAGAGGATAATAAGAAGGTTAATTAAAACTAACACTCCCTGTTAAAAAGAGAACTACAGGAAAAAGAGCTCTCCCTTAAAATCATTAACACTTATGGATACTAAAAGACAATATTAGAACAGGATGTCACATTATTAGCATCATTATTTGGCATAAGGCACAGATTTAGTTTGAAAAGATTTATCTTATTAAACATTACTAAAATTAATATGTTAAATTGACTGTATTGTATCAAGATGAGTTGCAGGGTGAACAGGAATCCTGCCATTGCAACACCCAGATATTAGATAAAGACAGAAGTGAAATGAATTAACACTCATATTATCTTAACATTAACAAATTTTTATTCAAATCTCATACATAAAACTTTAGTTGTTTTTTTTTGTTTGTCTGTTTTAAATTCAGCTAAACAAATATTAATATACTGTATACTTTATAAAAGGAGACATTTCAAACATTTTTTTAAATAGTAATACTTCTTATTTACAATTTAAAACATGAAATAATAACTGTAACAATGCCATTTCAATTATAAAAATGTTACAAAACATGTTTCTTCCTTTTTTTTTTGTTGTTCGTTTTCTTGTTTCCGTTTGAAAATTGGAGCGGCGATGTCCGTTCAGAATGTTTCAAGGATACAAAGTAGCAATGTGTAGCTGCTCTATATTCAGACAGTAGCTGGAGTTACTCAGATACGCCAGATTCTTAGGACCTGCATTCAAATCCGCTTTTATTTTTCACACTGGTCTTCTTTAGATAGTTTGAAATACGTTGGGATTCCATACGTAAATAAAAATGTAAAAACAGTGCATGAGAAATGCACCAGAAATGCACCACCGTCTCAGTAAGGTCACCGTACTCTAAAGGGCAAAAGGGGCGTTGGGAGAGAAGGCGCATGTGTGTGTGTGAACAAATACGTTGTACGTTTGTCAGTTTATATTAAATCAGCTGGCAGGGCGGGACAATCTGTACCAAACCAACACAAACAGTAGCTAACAGTCCAGGAGCCTGGCCTCTTTTGTAGACAGTCTAAACTCAACAATGGGACTACAGACTACCACAACCACGCTCTACACACTTCTTCTCTTTTCTTGTCTTTTCTCTAAAAACACGGCAGTCACAGTTCCACTAATCTGCCGCTCCGAGCAGCAGCAAAAACAAGATCACAATCAAAAACAATCAAATGAGCAATGCTGAGGCTCAAACTGGCACAAGGAATTTCTGACTGCTCAGTAGGTGCTGTGTCGCTCCGTTCCTGGTTGTCTTGTGTGAGGAATCTAGACAAGGGCAAGAAAAGAAAGCTCGAGTTGGAACAAGAAAATCTGCGTTTTAATGCTAGCGCTTTGACTGATTCGACAGGTAATTCAGTAAGCATGAAGCGAGGTGGCTTATGAGTGGTGACATGGCATAGTAGTTTTTAGAAGGAGTGGACAGAAAGGAGGCACTGAAGGCAACAACAGCATTTGTCAAGCTACAAAAGTTGGAGGGAGAAAAAAGGCAGAAAAAGCTGCAGTTTATACAAAACGTCCATGGACTCCATGAAAATGCAGAATGTTTGACAAAAAATAATGCAAACTAAACGATGCAGTGCAAATGCAATCGAAATAAAGAAGCAAAACCTATTCAGAATAGGCACAAGATGGTAACAAAGTCAGTGGAGCTATGTCTCATTGTGATGTGAGACCTGTTCATTCATGATGCCCGACAACTCAGTGAGCATGTCCCGGTAGTGAGCCCTCATCTCCTCCTGGTACTCCAGCTGGTCCTCCTTGATGAGGCGCTCGTTCACGTTCAAAGCCTGACCGCAGGCTTCTGCAAACTGCCTGCAGAGGACAAATCAAGGAGTAGCTTCTCAAATGCATCTCATTTGGCTTATCGGCAAATGATAACGTAAATGAGCATGGATGATAGCATGTTATTCAATTGTAAAACTGTCTAATTTTAGCATTTTGCCCCTATTGTGACTAGAATACCTGACTTTAGATAATAAAAAATAGACATACTAATACTAGAATGTTTGTTAAAGTTAGCATTTCATAATAGGTTGTGATTTTGTGACTTGCTTGTTATGATTAGTAATTCCAGATCCCAAGTAATCGATTAAGACCAAAGCTTTAGATTTAAAAATTCAGAACTTTTCTAGAGTCAGGTTCTGTCTACATTAACACCAAATACTTTATTTTAGAGTTGCTAATGACAGCAAGATGCTAATGCTAGTATGATTGCTGATCCTAGCATTTTCTTTCTATATTATATATTTTTTAGTTTTTTAGTTTTTGTCTTTACACTTTGTTGACAATCACCAGACAAGACATGGGCAGAAAGAGAAAGACATGCAGCAAAGTTATCAGAATCAATAATCGGCTTCCCAGGTCGGCTGCATTCAGGGCTGTAGCCTTAGTGTTTGCTGCTCTCTACCTCTCTACTATGCAGAGTTCCTGTTTCTAGCATTTTCTAAACAGCTTATTTCCATGATTTGTTTCTAACAAACTTTGGTTTCAGATTTTTAATTATCTATAAAGGACATTTCCCAAAATAGTTAACCATTTCCATGAATCAATTGTTACAAAAATATGTTCTGCTAGACTCCTGTTTTCACTATAGGGAAGTAGAAAACAGGAAAATCCTACCTGAAAATCTCTTTTAGGAGTTTGACCTGGTTGTCAGGATATTTCTTTGCATTCTTCTCCTCCAAAAATGCTCTGGCATAAGCCATAGGTCCTGCATTCACCTAGGAAGGACCAATCAGCAGCTATAAAGCCAAATATTTAATGTGGTGTATTTGTATCTTTTGTTTTCTGGAGGAGTACTTACTTTAACGCTAACACTGCCTTGAAGTTTTAGCTGGAGCCGGATCATGTCCACCTCTTCCATGTTGCAGAGCTGGTTGAGCTCAGAAACTTTACGCGACATCTCATCAATGGCAACTTCGATTGGATTCATCTCTGTGCTTTGCTGCTCCACCACCTGGATGCGCTTCTTTAGATAGGGAAAGCTGGAACTTGCTGCAGAAATGTAAAAGTGTCACACCAACATTAGCCAAATTCACCAAAAGACTTGAGTATTTTATGTAACTTCTCATTTGCACAACTACAAAAGATGTTTGGAAAAAAAAAAAAATGAAACAAGATGTAATAGAAGAAAAAAAAAGTATCTTAGATTTAACAAACTTAGAAGTTTTACTAAGACTTCAGGCATAGTAGCTTTTCATTCAATGCACACTATTAGAATTAAAGCTTGCTGAGCATTAAGCAGCCGTCAAGCATATAAACAGAAAATAGGCAAATGGATAAACAAATACTAACTGGTCAGTATGGTGCGTCTCTTGCATTGCTCCTCCACATCTCCGTGTTTCTTTCCTGACAGGGTGAAGGGTGTCTCGAACACAAAGCGGTTGATGTTGTGGTGTCTCTCAAAATCTGTTCTCTTGTCTTGTTGCTCTTTCTCGTCAAAGTAGGGCACTACATATGTCACCTGAATGTAGGCGTACTTGGATTCCAGGTCTTTAGGATTTACCTGTGTTGAATGAAAATTAGGCACAAAAATGTGAAACTTTAGAAAAAGAAAAAAAAAAAAAACATGTCTCCTACTTATTGGCAAAACTAATAAAGATAAAAATTAGTACAACATTGACATTTTTTATTAAAAGAAACATGCCCACAGTATCCTCCAACATGCTCAACATTAGGCATGCAGTTCTTTTTTACACACTCATTGTTTGCTTCATGCCAACCACAGATGGAGGGTTTGTTACCAGGAAAGTCAATCTTAGCTTCATTTGACCAAATCACGCTGTTCCAGCTGTGTTCAGCAAGCTCTATGAAATAATTCTTTGCTGACTTTCTCTCACATTGATATTTGAGCTTTGTCATCCTTTCTCTCTTATCGTCATGCTCTCTGTGGGTGGTGGCAAGATAAATGTGGTTTCTCATCCAACCTTTGTTATCTCGCTATGACTGTACTGAGATAACAGAAATTAAATTGGTCCAAAGACGAATTAGTTACAGTTTCTATGTCATTATAAGAAACTGATTACCGTATATATTATTGAGCTCCTTCGGGAAAGGAGCTCAACACACAGAATTATGCGAGGGCATTTTACAAATCTTTACCAACTGTGCAAAGACTTGTTGAGGTTGCTCAATTTTTTTTTAGATCACATCCACATGTAATAAAACCAAGTAGATAAACTGTTGTTTCAATGGAAAAACTCTACTGTTACCTTGTTAGAGTCCTGGATCATCTTCACATTGTCAGGTCCAAACTTGTCAGAGTAGAGTTTGAGTAATCTCTGGGAGATTTCAGACAAACCCGTCAGCTTTGGCTCTTTATAGATAAACTCTTTGCTCTCCTCCTCCTCAAAGAAGCCCTAAAATCGCACATATAGATAACTTATTAGTAAAGTATAGATAAACCATAATGCTTTCTTCATTCAAATTTCTTGAGTCAACGATGCTGCAAATAAACACACGTGATCGTGTTAAAGCACTTCACTCCGTCCTATCAGCATGTCTGTTAAGTTTCGGATGGAAGACTAGGAAGATCATTTTCAAAGCAACATTGGGGTCAGATGTCAAAGGTGAGTAAGTTTTGCTGAATGTGTCGAATGTGGGTGCATGACATCAACCTGTCTTAATTTTTAGGGGAAAAATATAACTTCATCGTCAGGCGTTACGGGGAGTAAGGCGGACCACAACAAGAGTCACACAACCTTTCAAAGGGTCAGAGCAGCAGATGTTATTATTGGTAAAAGGACAACAGAGGTAAGAATGATTAGCACCAGGGGAAATGAAAACTTAAGGGCACTCGAGACTTACCGCAATCTTGAATTAAAAATACGATAAACAGGAAAGAAAAGAGCAAACAGAGAGATTAAGGATTCTGACTACAAAGAAAATTTTAGCTATCTAATTTTGTCTAAACAGACTGTATTTAGAGCTCAGAATTGATTCCAAATCAAATCAAAGTGTAACACTTGCATGTTACCTAAATCACAGTAGTTGTAGCTGTGGAGGTAAGTCTCTGTTTCGGAAGTTGGGCGCCCATTAGCATCTCGTGAAATCATAACCACACTTTCCAGCACTGAGTTTTTATAGTCAATTCTGTTTATATTAGCATGGTCAGCAGTGTGTGTGCCTTCATTTACATTAATTGTCACTCACTTGTCCATAAAAAGCCACACGGTAATAACGTCCAAAGAGCCGTTTTTCTGAGTTGACGACCTCCGTCACCTTCAGATATGAACGATGAATGTCGTAGTACAGCTCCGACAGTCTCTGTGGAAAACACGGGACAGCACACAAATTAGACAGATATGGCACCAATTCACAACAAATATCATTTTAAGGAACTTTAAAATTATAATGCTTTTCTAATGCATATTCAAAATTGAACACAATCCAATTCATTTCTATCCAATGATGCTGTCTGATTGTAGCTACATTTTGTATGAATACCGTGAAACTCTCAAAATCAGAAAACAAATGTAAACGTTACCTTGAAGTCTCTCCTCTTCTCAAAAACAGCAATCACAGGTTTGTTTATGTCTGCAATAAGCTCATATCGCTCAGATTTCCACAGATAGTCCACACACAGCTCCAGCTGCTCCACCAAAGTGTCCTAAAAGCATAATCCAATATATATATTTTTATACTAAACTACTGTTATCCATAAATGATAATCATGGATTTTTTTTGTAAAGGAGAACACTGACCTCAGTGTATGGCGTATCTTGTGTACCTGTATCTTCCTTCATAGCACCTTCCTCCTTAACATTGGGGCTAATGCACATAAATGCTGCCCAGCCCATGGAGAATGATGCTAGAGTAACAGACAGGTAAAACTGACATTAGGGCATGCAATTCAGAATATATGCAGTACAGACCTTCAGATTTTCCACTTGGGCTTTGTGCTAATGGTGTTGAAGTCAGTTCCATTGCAAAGGTTTTTAAAGCCCTTGAACATTTTCCACATTTTCTCTTTCCATGAACCACAAACGTTAATGTGTTTTCTAGAGTCAAAAATAAAACTAGTTGAAATTTGTGGTTATAAAAAGGACAAAATGTGAAGCACGTGCATAAAATATAATGTATGCAGGCATCCGTTTTTGCTGCCTTACACAAAATTAACATTCTTCAGTGTAAATTGTGAGTTATAATATATTTCAGTGATATATCCTATCAAACGAAACTGGTGTAAACAACAAAAGGTTCATTCCTAATATGGACAGAAATTATACAACCTACAGGAGAGAAGATGTTAAAAAGAACACCTGACAGCATAGTTTAAGTCTAGCTCTTCTTTCAATATCAACACATTAGAATAGATTATGTGAACTCCCAGTTCCCTCCACCCAGCAGGACCCCAGGCGCACACACTCACTGTCTTGATCTCGGGAGGAAGTTAGTAAGGAGCTACAGTTAAAGACAGGGCTTTCTTCAGGGGACACACAGGACATTCCGGCTTTGTCGGCTCTCCAGTAGCCTGTTTGGTAGGAGGGGAGGAGGAGCAGCAGGTTTATAAAAATATGTGTCCACTTGCTTTGATCTTCTATTCTTGAGGACGAGACTCACAAAGCGGCTAAGCAACAGTAGCTATGGGCTCGGTTAGTGAAGCGCATGCAAATGGATGCCAGGCACATTCGGCTGAAGATGCAGGCTTTATATGAGGATGCACAGACAAAAGGAGCGAGTGGAGACAAAGAAACAAATGAAAATATGTAGAGATCAGCCTAGAGCTCTACAAGAAACCAAGAGACTGTTATTCAGAGCTAAATATCTTCACTACAACTGTGCAGTAAAGTAAATCAGCTTCAATTCATTAGCCATCCGCACTAAATCACTGTGCACATATTCAACTATTTTCAACAATTTTAGAAAGAAATTATGTGTGAAAGTTTCGATGATTGTGTTAAATGTGAACAGTTTGCAGATTAAAAAATATATATATAGATGTATATTTTTTTGTACAGCTATATTTTTATACAAGTTCTGCTAATACACTAGCAGAACTTATCATGTAGGCAGAGATGAACAGAAATAGACGCTCAGTAAGCAGAGATTTTTGGGCAAAAAGTTACACAGGCAGACCATGCTGCAAAAGAAAGCTTGTTACATTTAAGTGGCCAAGGGATTGGACTAACCTCTCCTCTTCAGCGATTCAGCAATCAGGGCTGAGATGTGGATGTAGCACATAGCAGCCTAAGAAAAAAAAAAAATAACAAATGAAGTTTTCAGGTAAAAATCCAACACCAGAAGGTGATACATGCAGTAAAACGTTCCAAAGAATAAATAAAATAGATAAAATAACAATGTAACAATGAGTTAAACAGAAAAATCATGTAAACGGTGCCTAGCTTTTTAGCTAACCCCTCTGCATAAAAGCCTTGTGAGAAGGAGCAAAACAGCTGGTTTACCATATAACCCATGGTACAGGTCCGTGGGTTATATGAGTTCATATTGTTTCAAAGTTGACACCAACATGATAAAAGTCAACATAAAGTTGTCACAGGGACGTGATAGATACATAAGCGAAAATGCTTAACAGCAACAGGCTTTATATATTCACGCAAATATTGACTTGGTGAATTATGCAGAATTATAAGAACAAAAAACAAGACATCATCACAGACTTCTTTATCAGCAGCAGAGCAAAGAGGTGGTCAGATAAGATGATCGGGTATGTGCTTATTTTCGATTGCTGCACAAATTATTACATCGATCACAATTGTGTTTTCGGAACATAATAGCTTATTGAATGGATCCCTGATTACAGCTAAAGCCAGCGCAGCCTCCTGCTGCTCCTCTGCCCGCAGTAGGAGGCAGCGGTTCACTGTCTCTGTCGGATGAATCGACATGTGACTGCCATTCTCTGTCCCGCACTGAGAGGTGAGTTAAGGCTTCCCAGATGGAGAAGAAACAGAGCCAGGTGCCCAAATAGTTAATCAAACTTGCTAGTTCTCTTTAGGATTGTGTGAAATAAAGGAATTTGTCACGAGAGAATTTTAGCTAATCAGTACACTCAAGTATGAAGACCCAACCGTCCGCAGACAGTACGCGCGGTTCATGGAACGCGCACAATACGCCCGAGTATGTGGGGGCCTTAACACACCACACAGACAGGATAATCATACGATTATCACAAGCGACAATCTTAGAACTGGGAAAGTTCTAAGATTGTCATTAGAGGAAAATCGGAGCAAAAATTTTTAAAATTGTGTCATGTGACCTCCTCTCCACCCATCCCCCCGGGCCGCAGTAAAGTTGCCAAGCCTTGACCGATCCGCGGTGATAAAAAGGTCGGGGACCACTGCCCTAAATGACTTAGATCCATATTGGTAAAAACAATAAAAATTCTAATCGAGACGTCCTAAACTGAAAGTGTTTCAAAAGTCACTTAGGTGTGATCAGTCAAAGAAAATTTGTGATGTCTGACCTCAGACAAGTCCCCATTGCGGACGTGAACCTTGGCCATGCTCTCCAGCCAGGTGCGTCGGAGCTCAGGCGTGCTGGCGTAGGAGTTAGCCAGACTATACTGCAGGTCCACCAACATTTCTGGGTCTTTTTCATGCTCCTTCATTTGGGCCGTAGCCATCAGGACAGTCCTGATCCGTTTGGTCAAATCCTTCACCTCAGCAGGGAATGGTGTGTTCTGAAGGAATTAGAAGAACATTCCTTATTTTAAAATGTTGATGATTCTCAAAAACCATACGACCATAACACAACTCTTAAACTTGCGTTACCTTGAGCGGCACATCTCCGTTGGCAAAGTTGTTAATGATGGCCAAGGACTGTTGAAACCTTGAGCCTCCAATTCCAGCATCTGCGATCAGCTGGCTCACTGCTTTGATAACCTACAGTGGAGACAGAGGCTCAGCGTGGCTTTGGGAGAACCCTTGTACTTCCATTACCGTAAATGAAGGGGGGTCACTGACCTGCAAATGTGAGCGGACGATTGATTTGCCTTTTGTAAACTCAAAGTTTTGCCTCATGAAGAAATAGAGCAAGGCAGCTGCCTCCGTCTGGGTGGAGCTGGATCGATGGTTACAGCACTTTAGGATCTCATAGCACAGACAGCCACACAGGTCTGCCTTACCCTGGAAGAACGCGCTGGGAAACTGCAGAATGATAGGACCGTCAGACCCAGCATCACACCAGAGAAGCTAGCGGAAGTCTCCGAATGCATTTTTGTGTAATTAAATGGGGCTTGCTGGACCTTTTGCACAAAGAGCCTGAGGGCAGCAAAGACGTGGCGCAGGGTCGCAGTTGATTGGTTGATCTGAAAGTAGAGCAAGTAGGTGTCCAGCACCTTCTTCATCAAAGTGTTCTGCCCTTCATCCTGCAGCAGCTGCTTCTATATGAAGTAAGAGGAGTAAAGGAGAAACTGTGTGTTATTATGGTAGTTACTATTGTCTTGTTTTCAATATTTTAGCTGTGAATTGTGGCTCTGTATTAATATATATTATTTAGCTCATCTACCAAGGTGGAAGAAAAATTATTAATATCAAGTATGTTTCAAGATAATTGTAGGCTACTCCTTTTTCGTCCAGTCCTCTAATTCTTAAACTTTGACTTCTTCCTTGGTTTACTTTTATCTTTAATTTGTTTTATCCTTTCTGTTCTACATTGGCTTGATCTAACATTGTACCAACAACTAATGAAGTAAGTGAAAACAAAAAAGCTACACGACACAAGACCTTTCAAGCACAAAAGTGAAGAAAGTGCAAAACAGTTTTTTCTTGCCACCAGGTGGCAGTAAAAGATCAGGTAATATGCTGCTGAATCCATAATTTACACCACAATCCCTCCTGGATCCAACACCAGCATTTATTTACACTAAATAGTTTAAGCGTTTGCTACCACAATTCAACTTTTTTTTCCTGTTTTGTACAAAACGTCATCTGATTTTACAAAAGAAACAAAGAAAACTGATAAATATACAGGCAATATGTTGTGCAGCATGACGCAGACCTTATGATGGTGAACAAAGAGCTCTAGTACGTCCAGCACAGTGAGAGCCACCTCTGTGGACAAGTTGGCCTCGATGTCTGTGGGACTCAGCGTGTCACCGTCCTGGATGCTCCCATCTACAAACAGAATCGAGCGCGGGATGCAATTTCAATCCACCAAAAGCAGCATTATAATCCTCTCAGTCTGTGTTTTACCTGTTTCCATCATCTGCAGCAGCTTTGGGTTCATGAGGGCGTTCTTGCCCCTGATGATGGGCATGGTCTGGGAGCGAGCATGTCGGTGGCCTTCCCCTCCAGAGGCCATCCTGGGGATGACAGCACCAGGCATGCTTTAGAAATTAAACAACTGTAGCTATAGGAATTAACCTATAGAGAATAGGAAACTTATGCAACATAATAAATACTAACAACACATGACGGTCGATAGCTATGAGGAGGGGCATGCTCAAAACACGGCTACAATATGTGGCATGGAAACACAGTGATATAAAAAAAATGAATATACATAAAGAAAAACATTTATTTTAAAAATTTTAACTACTTGTAAATTTCATCTAGAGTTGCATTTTCTATGGTTTCTTGTTATTAAAGATCATTAAGATCAAGAGCACTTTGAGTAACCAAAGACTCAGCATCTTCGTTTTAGCTCATCGTCATCATCATAATCATCATCATGGCTGAGGTGGAGGATGATTACCATTGTGGGAAGAGGCTCGAGGGTTGAGAGGACTGGGAGGGGTTGCTAGAGCCCTTCAGGGTGCCATTGGCCTGGGTTGCCTGGGCCAGCTTTACTGCCGCTGCTAGCTTCCTGTTCACAAGCCAACCACATCACAGCTAACGTTAGTTACTGTAGTTAAAGCAATCAATGTTTTTTATGTTCATTTATCAGTCAGTGATCCTAACTGTGAGTGGCAAGCTAATGGCTGTTGTTGCATGCTTATATAATTAATTGAAGACCTTTATGTAAACGAGATGCACATCAGGCAGGTTTTAGCTCTTTTGTGGCCTTACATAGGTATAGCAGCTGGCTCACAATGTGTGTGTTTTCTTTTTCCCCAGCAAAGCAAAATGAAATGCAAAAAAGCATTCAAGATCTGCATAATTGACCTTGGTAGGATGAGAGAGCAGCTGGAGTCGGAAAAAGAAATTCTGCTCGTACAGAGTGGAAGGTCAGCCAGATGGAAAATCAATTGTTTTAGTTTGCCATTAGTATAATACTATAGAACTGAAGTGATGAACAAAAGGTTAGAGTTTGTATTAATGTAATACAAATATCAGCGTCAGAATTAAAACATATGGATTTGATCATGCTGAATGCCAGCAATCAGATACCTGACCTCAGCGTAGGTTTGTCTAGGTAAACACTTGCTGCCTTTGTAAGACAAAAAAAAAAGGATATGGAAATGTTGCAGATGGATTCACAGAACAGAGGATTCCATGCACCATCGGTGAGAAAAAAAAATACATAACTGTACAATCAACACAGGAGAAGCAATCAAGTAAACACAGATAAGTGCTCGATTGATGCAATACATCAAACATGTGCACCAACATGGATGGTCACCATGCACAAAGCTGGGGGGAAACATGCAATATGATGCAGCTTACAGTACAATGTTTAACAGTGACATACTCTATTAATGTGTCAGATAGTGTAGAGTTTAGCTAACTCCCAATAATGCAGATTGGGAGTTAGCTAAACTGTTTAGGAAAGCATAACTTAGCAAACAATTCTTTTCTAAAATATGAACCTTAGGGGGATATTGGAGGTAGTTTTCAGTGTCAATATGGTGTGTAAAATAAAGTATGGGTAAGCATAAGGGTAAGGTATGGACGAAGCCATTTTAAAGGAAACTGTACTTTTTATGACTTCTCGGGTCACGTCTGAAGTTCATGCAAGTTGAGAGAAAGACTGCAGCAAATAACAGAAAGGCTCTGGTTTCCTGTTCCAACATCTGTCTGTTATAGAATATGTTGAATTTGGAAATGTTGGCGACCAATTTGAAATCTCAGAGCTAAGAATCAACACTCTGGAGTATAAATGGAAACTGCTGTTTTAGTAACGCTGGCCTCAACAGAAGGTATACGTATTTTTGTCTTTCTTCAAAGGACCAGAAAAAGGCCGTTTTAAAGTGATTGTTTCTGCATGAGTCACAATGTTACGTCCACTTTGAAACTAAAGAATGAATGACTTCTTATATGAGGCTTAACGTAAGAAAAAAAATCCATCTGTAGGTCAAAGCTTTACAAAAATAGGAGGTTTAGAAATTGGCTACAAAATTCTTGTTGTTGCATCTTTGATAACTGCTGGATTTTGCACTATGTGAGAATTATGAAAGGATTTTAATGTCAAACCTGGACACAGCTCCACCTCTGGATAACATAATACAATGTGCCAAGTCTTGACGCATATATTGTTGTCTGGCTTGCAGGCTGGCTACACACTGCTCATGTACTTCACCCCTCCTGACCTACAACCGGTGCCCACACTGACTCAGCCAGGCACTTAGAAAGACAGACACTGATACATACACAGGCGTATGGCGGTGAATCCTCTGATGGCCTGGTATTACATATGAATGTTAAGCAGCTAGCTTAGCCACGACCGAGAGCCTTTATCAGCCTCCCAGCTATCCATACTCAGTTAAAGCCTCCGCATACAGAAAATCAGTGTTCATTCAGTCTTTTTTTTTTTTTTTTTGTAGGGCTTACACGTCTGAGTCCTACTGCTGAAAGGAAAAACACGGTTAATTTAATTAGCTGCAAGGAACCAAAAGATGGAAGGGTCTTGCAGTGCCAGTGGCTCGGCTCCAACAAGAGCAGACACTCACATCTCAACCCCCATCCTGAGCTTTCCAACTCCTACAGCGCAAAATCCAGCAGTGATTCTTTCCTCGCAGCACGATCCAGGAGTTTCACCTCCCCCCTTCTTTCCGTCTTATTCCCTCCTTATCCATCGTCTTCTCGTGAAGCTCATCCACGAGCATGCACACGCATGCAAAGCACATATTAGTATTTCTGGCCGACCGTGCCCGATTAATTTATTTGTGTGTGCTCCGACACGCCTGGATGCGGCTGCATTTATGCATGTGTGCAACCATGATTATATGAATTATGTATCAGGTGGTCGAGGGTGTGGAAACTCTCAGCTGCAGCAGGTAATAGGTGTTTGTTTTTTTTTCCCCGTATCAGTAGCTTTGTGAAGAAAGCATGTGGACAACATCAATTGAGAAGAAAGCAAAGAGAGACACGGACATACCTGGCTATGTGGCGTTTCCCCAGAAACCTGAAGTGCTGAAGACAAAGCCTGAGGAAAAAAAAAACAAAACAACAACACCCATTTGGAAATGTCTTGTGTTTCAAAGGTTAAACGGGGAAAAGAAAGTATCTCAGATAAAATTGTGCAGGACACGAACTAGCATAGATGCTGACACAAACAGGAAGCATAGAAAGTTACTTTAATGCACTCCTCTGTGGATTGGGATCTTGGACTAAAATCACAAGCTGCTTTTCTTCTCTTGCTGTGTCATTATTTTCATCTGTTCCCTTCTGGCCATGTTCCCTTTTCTTCTCATTTGCCTTTCCCCACCCTTGATTGTCTCAGATTTCTTTCGAATTGCCTGTAGGCTACTTCTATAATCAGCTGAATATGACCTGTGGTACCGCTCTTTCAACAAAGAAAAAAAAAAAGAAGAAATTAAAAGCTCTTACTCCAGGATGTTAAAGAAGTCAGAGATCTCCTGGTGTATGGCCCGATGCCAGTAGGATACTAGCACATCTGGAAACAGTGAAAAAAAATGGATCAAGTCACAAACATTTCTGATTAGCTGAGTTTGTTTGTAAAACCAATGTTACAACTCAGTTATTCATGCAGCTCAGGAAACAACACTCACAAAGCTTTTTGGGAAAAGGAGAAAATATCCTTATAAATATTACATGTCATATTATTTCTCCAATGTTATATTCCGAAACAAAATAAAAATAGCCAAATGTTGTGGAAGTATGCAACTTTAACAGATTTGAGATGATACATGTCAAGGTGACACGCATGACTCCATGTCCAGTAACGAAAACTTTCAGAGATCTAGCTGATTTGGAAGTCAACACCTTGATTTTTTTCCTACATTCAACCAACCAGCATTATTCTGCTGAAAAAAAGACAGTTCTCAGAGAATGACAATCATAAAAGGCAGTACAAGGTCTGCAACAAAGATTACATAGGTGGTATGTGTGTGTAAGAGTAACTTTCACTTTGACGACACTTTGACTGAGGAGCATTTTGGTGCCAGAGACTCCACAGGTACACAAAGTACAGTACAGGTAGTCAGGTCTTCCATGTACTATGAAAGAAAATGTAATATATCAGACCAGGACACCTTTCTCCATTGATTTCTAATCCACTTCACATATCCAGACCCTGACTGGTCTGTGGCTATGCATGTCCATAGATAGCTGAATGCAATGCAGTGTGTCTTCTGCATGCTTCAAAGAATTTTGGTTGGCCAAAACTCTGCTTCCAGTTCAACACTCTTCCTTCCTTGGACCACTTTTGGTAGTAATAATCTCTCAGATCTTTAAGCAATCCCAACTTGTTTGCTCAAATCCTTATGCTTGCCTTTTTCTCCTCCTTGAAATCCATCAAGTCAGGGTAAACAATGTTTAGTTACCTAATATATTCCACCCACAAACAGATGTCAGGATGTAGAGATAAAAGGCGGTATTTACTTCACCTGTCAGTGGCTATAATGTGATGCTTGATCTGTGTTTATCCCATATCTTGGGATATACAACAAACCAGTGCCAAAAAAATCAAAAATGGATGGATAAAAATTTGGAAAAAGTAAGGGGTCAAAGTAGGTCTAATTGAAATGCAAATTTTAAATCTCAAGACTTCAACCACAATTCATCGTAGTCATGAACTGAGCTGTCCTGCCATAGCTTTATGATAACAATAATAAAAACACATTTCTTACCTTCAGATATTGTCTTCATGATGTGTAGAAAGCACATGAGGAGGCTTCTGGTTTCCGCCTGGTCCAGCTTGTCACAGCGAGAACCATAACCAATTAAAGACTGTGGACGAGCAAACTAAGACGAAGACACCAAAAGAAAAGAAAAAGAAAGTTAGTCAAAAATAATCTGCCAGCTAGGTGATGATGGACCTTTTCATCTCCTCTTCAATTGCTTTTAGGTAACAATGTAGGCATTCAGAAAAGACAGAGATTGTATTTTTAATAATATGCAAAAACTCAATTGCCCAGAGATCTGAATCAGACTATTTTCTGTCTGGTTCTTATTCAGGACCAGGAGGTCAAATACTGAAAAATTACTATTCGCTAAATGTTTCAAATCCTAGAACACACACCATGATGAGTCTATAAAAAACAACTTAACATATCTATTATTTTGCTCTTGTTTTAGTTACATAAAAATTAGACAAAAGCTAAGAAAACTACCTTTATCAGATAATCTACAGCATACAGTTCAAAGTAGTGGTGGACCACAAAAATACATCTTTTTTTTTTAATTATTAAAAATGCAAAAACCACTTTCCAGTGACGTTTTCCATTTTTACCTGCTCAACAAAAACTAAATACAATAATAGTTTAACAAAACAAAGTATTCAGACTTCCGTAGAAAAACATTGTAGGTGCACTGTCCAGCAACATGAACAAATATCAGTATTTCTCTTCACAACAGGCTCAAAACGTCTAATTTTTCTATATTTCTCTATAAGTAAATAAGTATTTTTAATATTTATTCTGGAAGATTGAGGACAGAAAAATGCAAATACAAACATTACTTAAATGATTTTTGCACCATCTGAGAAAAGAAAAATCTGCTTTTCATAACATAAAGGAAATTATGAAAGCTCTCTCAAATGTTTCCTCTCTCACCTTCTCACATCCATCCATCTTTTCGCTGTTTCTGTCACTGTTGCTAGGGTTGGAGTCCACGCTGATCAGAGAACCTCGGGAGTCAGCCTGGTTACCCGTAGCAACCGCCAAGGATGAAAAAGCTGGTGCAGGGTAGGAGGAGCAGGAAGAGGATGGGAGGGAATCGGTATCATTGTCTCGATTCATATATTTTCACAGACGATAGGCTCGCAATGCAGACAGGCGCTTACTGCACTGGCATACCTGTAATTGAATTGAGCACTTCTTTGGAAAAGGAGGCATCCACAGAGTTTCCGTGGCGAGTCACCCCTCCCGCCACTCCCCCACTAACGCTTACATCATCTCGAGAGCCCTGCAAGGCGGGCAGGCAGAGAAGCAAAGAGAAAAAGATCAAATGCTTGTCATCCACAGTGTCTCTAAACCTAAAATTAAGAAGAAGAACTAGAGCCTGTTTTTGAAAAGAATGTTGTGTATGACATATAAACCAGAAAAAAAAAAGCTAAACAATTAAACTAAAGGCTTTCCAAACCTTGGGCTGATATTAATAAAAATCCACATATGTAGAAAATGTATGCCAGGGTTATTGGTATTCGACAATAACCTTCAAAGATTGGAAGCTGGTCATTCAGACCTTTTGAAGCAAATGCAGAGAAAATCCCACTAGTACAACGGCAAAAAAATAAATAAAAATCTAAGGAATAAATGCTGCATATCTGTCCGAGAGCAGAGCTTCTACTGTCCTTTCTTTTATAAACTAAAGTTTTATAAAAAGTGCAAGCTATGTGTGCAGGAACTCAGAAACATTGTCAATCTCTCTGACTTACTTGGTCGCTTGAAGTGAAGTAGATGGGGAAGAGGTCCCTGAGGAAGAATCGAGGCATGTTGTCTAAAATCAGTCCATACAGAGGCAGGTAGAGGGATGCGATTCTCGCCTGCTTCTCCTGGAAGAAAAATATAAATCACCCAGCGAAAAAGGATCAACACATGAAGATTATTAGAGGAAATCTCCACTTGAAAATCAATTTTAGGCTTAGAAGAACAGCCCGTTTTCTCATATGAACATGACTTGAATGACTAACAAATGTTTAATGTTTTAGGCTTGTTAAACTAAATACAAAAAAACCCTGAAAATTACTTTCAAATGACAATCTTCCCATTTTCCACATCCTACCCCTTGTGGCACATTGGGTTTTGACTCAGACCTCAGGAGACTCGGTCAGGGTCCAGACTGTTTGTTGTGGTCGGCACTGCTTATCCAAGGGCAGATTATAGACTTAATCTGATCTAGATACTTCCCAGCATTCATTAAGAAATCCTGACCGTTGGTTGCAGCTGCCATGAAGAATCACATCAGTGTATGTGTGTTTTTCTATGGATGAGTCACAATTGAACGATTTCTGCTGTGTGCTCATGAGTAATTTTTATGCCTTTAGAGTTTTCTTCCAAGCAAACGCATCTACCTTGGTGGCATAGCGTGAATCCAAAGAGTGTTTGGCCATCAAAGTCTTTAGCGTGGCCAAGGCTAGATGCCTCAGGTCCTGCTCGTCCTGGAGAGCCAACCCCAGTTCTCGGAGCAGTAGCCCGGTGAGGAAGTGCTTCCTGCAGAACTCTCCAGTCAGGTTGTACTCAGGCACTGAAACTAAATCAAGATAGTAATTAGAAATTAGCTGAGTTGCAAAAAGCTTGTGACAATGTTTGATTAGCCTCAGTTAGTTTGAGAACTTCTTTACATTATGAAGTCTGCTGCTCACATTATTTAGAGGAAAGCAGAGTAGCACCAAAACTGTATTTAAGTAAGAGCAGCATCACTTCCAAACATTATTAACAAGTAATTCACCAAAGAAATACCTTCGGAAAAGAAAATGGCAAAAACTATTGAGAAAAGCATTGAGTGACAGTTTCAGTGTTAAATCTGATTTATTTTCCAGAGATTATCAGACAGACAGAAATTTTATCTAAATAAGATCATGTGCAAGTTCTGCTTTTAAACATTAGAATGAAAAAAGAATAAAGCAACAGACAACTTTCCACATAAAGAATTTGAATAACATAAGCACCTCCACTACATGCATGTTTGAACAGTGCAACTATTTCTAGTGAAAATATATTTTGTGTGCTTTATATCCTCTGAACAAAACATGATGGGAAGACAAACAGGACAGACAACAGTATAAAAAGGACTGAAGGGAAATATTTACCATGAGTGCTTTGTGGCTCTGGGGATACATGATCTGACATGGTCAAATAAAACGACAGAAAAATGGCACAAAGAAAAGGACAGATGGACTTAATGTTAATAGGCATAAATAAATGAAAATGAAAACTACTCGGTGAATGGCTTTAACCACATAAACAAGAAGCGGCTGTGAGCTGCAGGGCCTCTTACCAGTGATGCGAGCAGAAGGGAGAGGCAGACTGAGAGGAATATAGTGCTCATGGTTGCACACCTCCCTCAGGAACTCAAATTTTAGCTCGCAGAGGACCTGTCAACCACACGGAAAAATAAGAAAATGTCTTTACTTACAGTGGTTACGAGTTATCTCCACGCTTTTAATATTTGTGTGTACAAGATTTTTTGTTACCTTGCTGTCTGTAGCAGTGATCATATTGATGTAGTTGCTTATCAGCTTAAATGTGAAGCCTCTGTCCATCAGCGTAAAACAGCGCTGCAAACACACAGACAGTCACATCAAAAACTCAGTTAAAGGTTGAAGATAATATGTATCGCATTAAGGGAATTTGATATGTAAGGAACAGAGATGCACCAAGGAATCGGCTGGTGACCGGAATCAGACCCTTTTCAGCTTCATTGGAAATGATTACTGACAAGCCAGTCACAAGCTCAAAGATGTGATTTTTCTCTAACAGTAAGGCTACCATTCTAAGCACAACGAGGTCATGCTGACATCAAGACTCTTAGTAGGGACGCTGTTACTTAGAAAAGATTATCAGTCATGTTTGCTTATACCATGAAAGAGAGTGGATTCAGAAATGTTGGCAGCCTTTGGAAAATCTTAAAAGTTAAAATAAGGAGCTACGTTTTCTAGAGAATTCAGATGGAGACATTAAAATAATAGTAAGACCCAGTTTCACAGTAATTATGTGCTATGTAATTCCTCCTTCCTTAAAGAAATAATTATTGACTACTACAACAAAACGGGTAGAGAAAAATATTTTCAGCTTTGTTCATATAGCTCCTTATATTAAAGTGAAATAGGAATCTGCTTAAATCAGTAAAACTTTACAGTGCACTACTAGTGAGGATGATTATATTACACACTGACTACTTCAAAACCATAAAGTATTCAAAGCAGTGGCGTACGCAGCACTTTTCCCCATAGTTTGTTCTCACCTTGACAAAAGATGCCACAGCTGAGTTGGCACTGCGGGTTTCCTCCACCAGATCTTTATACTTCCAAAAAATGTGTTCGGACACCGTCTCCACCAGCGTCTCCACGCGGCTCAGGTAGGACGAGGGGAAACGCTGAGGCCTCGGCAGCTGTGGATACAGCAAATGATCAGATGAACCTGAATATGTAGTTATTTCTCTCTTGATTAACTAATTAGCACATTTTTTTACTTTCTTTTGATGGCGGTGACAATTTACCTTTAGTTTTTCAGAGTCGACCAAATGATGAGCCATGGACTTGACAATGAGGTCAAAGAAGAACCAGGAGAACTGAAACCATGAAAATGCCAAATATTTAATGTAAGGCTACAGCTATTCGAAATATTTACAAAATATTTGCGTAAACAACAACCAAGGAACATTTTTTTTTTTTTAATTAATACAAATATATCTGGCTTAATGAGCGGAGACAAACCTTGAGGACATTCCTGACTGCTGCCTGCTCATTGCTCTTCAGGTCAAAGGTCATCCCTTTAGCCAGCTCTTCATGAACCGTCCGAAAGCCGTGGTCCTCTGATTTAAACACATACTGGGAAAAAATAAAATAAAATAAAAAATCAAGATTAAAAACTCAGGTTACCGGTATACTTCCAGAAGGGCAGCAGAGTCTTGCAAAAGAACTCATGCTGTAGTAATTGAATTTTAGACAGTTTAATAAAGAGTATTTTGTTGTTCACAAACATTTAGAATAGGCTGAGATATTAACTAGAAAGGTATGTCATAATGAAATAGTTTAAATACAGCATGATCATATTTGACAAAGAATAAATCAAAATTTTAATATTTAAAAAGGCAATTAAATGTATATTTTTTATCCATTTTATATTGGAAGGGAATCTAGAAAAAAAGGAAAACCGCTATAATCATTATAACCTCTCACAGACTCACTCAGCAGTTTAAATTGGACACCACTTCATCATGCCAGTCTGTTACTATGGCAACCTCAGTTTCATTAGCTCTATTGGTCATCTCCTCATCCCTCCCAGCACTGCCTCTCTGCTGTTGCCTCTTCAGAAGCTGCAGTTTTCCTGCTCTGTGGCCAACATGAAGTGGGTCTTGAGAGTTTTTTTCATCTCTTTCGTCTAATTTTCTCTCTTATTTTTCACTAAATAAATTAAAAAAAAAATGTTTTGTGTTCCTCGCTGAGAGGGTTGAGTGTCCCAGATCTGTGGCTCTTTCTCTTCTTTATTTCATCAAGAGCTTTTAAAAGCATTGTATGATCTTCCTGAAAATGACTAACAACACGGGTACAAAAACAAACTTTCCTAATTTCCCAGAAAGCCACATAACACACACATTCATCTCTTACACTTTACCTTTATGTAAGACTGCAGGTAATGATCCAGGTTTTCTTCATGACACTTGCCAACAATATGAACCAGAACTCTGCAGAAACAAAGATGTAATTTTCTTTAGGCATATAATAATTTTCCTATCTATAAAATACACAAGAACTAAGAAGAATTTGTTTTACTTATTATTGTTACTGCAAGCCTTTCATTTATTAACTAAATCAACACCAATGCCTTCAACTTGCACAGTGGCCCTGCAGCGCCACTGTTTACCTGGTGGTGGCAGTAGTGACCTCATCATTGTCATTCTGAGTCAGAACCTTGAACAGCTGGTTGAAAAGAACAGGCAAAAACCGAACAATCACTGGGATTCTCTCCATGCTGAGGAGGCCCTGGAGATGTAGAAGGAGTAAAAAATAAAATAAATGAGCGAGGTAATAAAAATAAGCCAAAAAGCGGCTGAAAAAAAATCCTAATTTGCAGTCATATTCATTAAAAGTAGGAGTTACAGGCCAATGTGCTTAGTTTCTGTCTCAGTTACAGCTTTTTGCAATAAGAACAGATTTCGCTGGCTTTCCTCTGACCTTCAGGCAGTTGAGGAAGTTGGAGGTAGGAGGCTGAGAGAGGTCCAGCTCTCTCTTCTGGCACTGCTGGAAGAAACGGTTCAGGTGGGGGTCCTGGCAAACAGAGACGGGTTCATAAAAAGCAGCAGCAAGCAGCTGAAACATTACTTAGAGAGCTCCTTTCGTTTTAAAAGAACTCAAAACCTCAGATATAGTTTCGTAGCACTATGTAAATCACCTTACCTACCTGAGGTCAATGGTTCAACTTCCAAAGCTACAGAAAATGTTTTGTTATTGTATGTTTATTTTTTATCAGAATGTGCTGATGTGAGCTTTTTTTTTTTTTAGAAATTAGTTCTACATTTTGCTGATTAAATTAAGTTATCCTAATCTAGGCCCGTAAAGGGATTCTTCTGCCGATCGCCCAACAGGGTTTAGTTTCAAAACTGAATAGAAACATGCATTTATATTAACTTTACATTGGTTTGCACACATGGGAGTTTTTGCATACTTTGCGTAACAAGACATGATTGTCATTTTATGATAGCTTTTGTCACACATAAACTGGATTCTAAAGCTGTGGTCACGCTTTCTTATCCTGGAAGATATTTTGATCAATTTAAAAATGCTTTTTACCTGGGTTTAAATACAAAGAAATGAAGCAAATTTGTCAGTCTTGTCACATATGAGGAGTGTGGGAATTATTTATTATGCTTCTTCTTACATATGTTATTTATGTATTATGAAAAAGGGTGTTAAATTGAATTCCATTCTATTCTATTCTAAATTTAAAATACGCTAATTTTCTTATGACATCATCTGCGCTTACCGATTTTTTTTCGGTAATGACCACTTATCTGGGGTTTATAGTTCCAAACTTTAGACTGACCCCAAATGGTTAAATATGTATGAGCTGTTATAATCTGAAATAAAGTCGACTGCCCCGCCATATTAGTCACTCTTAGCAACTGGGATGTCAGAGTGAGTGAATTTTCATTACTGCAGTCAGAGCATTTGCATGGCATAGAAAGAGTTTAAGTAATGATGTTGCAACATTCGCATAGCCTCTAGATAAGTTTTATAGCAGTAACACCTGTTAGTGGCATACATGGAGTCTCTCATTCAGGGGAGCTTTTAAAAAAATATTTAAAAAACCCGCAGCAGCCTGTAATTTCTCTGGAGGTCAGATTAGATTGCGTAGAAAGGTGAAGCCTCCAGCCTACATCATAAATATCAAAGGAACGTGTATAAAAGTGTGAAGGCGGTATCACTGTGCTAATAAATTAGAGGACTTGCAATAATAAGCAGACATTTCAAGAAAGTCTATTTCACCAAGGTCTATTTCTACTGCCTTAGAAAGTCACTGCTTGTCATTTGCATGTTCTTATTGGTCTTGCAACATGTGAAAATGGTGTGAAATTTCAAAATAAGCAGATACTGAAAACACAGTTCACTGTCTTACCTGAGTGTATACAGTTGAAATGACATTGGTGGACACTTTGAAGATGGCTTTTCCTCCATCAACCCATTTCACGTCAGCTCCATTCTGGTAAGAGGAAATAAAAACAGCTCGAGTTGTGAACTCTAGAAAAAAAACATATTACACTTCAAATCCCTTTATGTGGCTTTCTTTGCAAAATCCTTTGTTGTAATCTTCTTAACATCCATCTGCTACTCTTACCTTGGTGTTGCTGGCTTCTTTGATGGCAAGGTATCCAGGAGGCAGGTTACAGGAGACAGGAATGTTGAACTCCTGAGATGACACTCGACCTTCTTTCAGTATAGGCAGCCAAGAATACCCCACTGACAAACAGGACACATATATTTTTTTTCTAATGCGAAAGATCGAACCTACGTTATCCCATAACCTGACTCAGACTTTAACACACTCTAACCTGGGGTCTCTAAGGCCTCTTTCCTTTTGGAGCTTGTCTTCGCATTGATGTCGCATGTGACGTGGTAAAATGAGAAAAGTAGATGGTGCTTTTCATGAAGCTGAATAGGAAGCTCAATCTTCACCTGCGGAGAAGGAGATGTTAGATGAGTGGTGGGAAGATGTAACCCTCTCCTAGATCCAATTCATCCCTTATAGAGCCGACTCCCGACATCTCCTTTTCCAGCTCACCTCGTCGTAGAAGTCAGGGTTCTGAGAGTGATGTAGGACGGTGGAGCAGGCCGCTGTAGTGAAGACTGGTCCTCCAGGCTTGCCATAGATGCACTAAAATAGAAATCCCCCCATGTTGGAGAAAAGTTATTTTGGGCAACAAATGAATCACATAATTCCAATAAAAATCCCATCAGGATTTTTTATTATATATATATATATTTTAAGAGGTATAATGTTCTACCTTTAATGGCTTGGCAACTTCTTCGTCTGAACTGCGGAACTCAACGTAGACTGCAAGGTTACGAGCCTGCAGACAATAGGACCATTGTAATGCTAATGAGTGAACACATAAACCGCGCAATAAAAAGGGCATCAGAAATATGCATACCAGGAGGATTATTGGAAGTAATTTAACATTTAACTTGCATCCCTTTTTTACAGACTAAGTCGGGATTTAGCTCAACAAAACCCACCTTGGCAAAACTCTTCTGGCTGTCGTACTTGAGGTGTTTTGGGTAGACATAGATGTGGTTTCTGTAGACCCGGTGCGGTTGCGTGAACTTGGTGGTGTCCTGTACAAACTCCTCCATCTCAACAGTAGGCTGGTGTTTGCTCAGCTCTTCAAAAGGCTTCACTGGAACATATGAGGACGTCACGCAATCTGAAAGACAGGGTTTCGGGTGAGATCAGAGACTTGACAAAAGCGGAGAGTGGAGAAGTACTGGGATACATACTGGGATGCTCCAATGGAGCATTTTCTATTGCTATGTCCAGGGTCCCAGGGACTGTCTGCAGTTTACTGGTCTTCTCAGCTCTGCAGAGGAAAAAAAAGCAGAGGTGATAACTCTGCGTCCTGTCTTGAAGACAAGCAGGTCGTTTTCGTTTCGCGTTCAAGTTATCTCACCTCCTGTATTCAGAAACCAACTTTAACAGGTCATCAGTGGAAATCTTATTGCTCTCTTGCTTGAAGAGAGGTGAGAAACGGGACTCGCGGTCCAGCCCGCCATGGCTGTCTTTAAACACCGGCCTAATAAAGACAAAATGGAACATAAATCATAAACTCACTGATAGCAACTATGAAGAAACATTTTTCAGTGAGCCATTACTCACCTGACTGACCAGGCGAATGGCATTCGGTACTTCCCTAGTTTGCTGCAAAACTGCTTGTTGGTTTTCAAAGTCTTCTGCACAGTCTGTTCAGATTAAAACCAAAAAAAGGTGGATGAGTAGATTGAAGCTAATATTTAACAGACTAAATCAGGGGGTTGTTAGATGCAACACCTAAGGTAGCTGATTGAATGTCTGCTGATTAGCTTAGCAGTCTGAAACATGGACTGCTGAAAGCGGGAGAAGGAAAAGAGAACATCTCCGATAAAATCTTAGAAAAATCTAATATCTGAACAGTGTAAATAGACAATTGACCTTGCTTGAGTCTGTATTTTTGATGTAGGGTTCGGTCCCAGACGCAATGTTTCCCATCAGCACCTTTTCCACTCTTGCCACCATCACAATGTCAGTGTGGGGGTTGGTAACTGAGAAAATGGCCTGCAAGTAAACCATGAAACAGTTGACTGCTACATTCATTCTACGGAGCAAAAGGCGCAACAAGAAAAAAAACTCGTACCTGTTTGGGGAAGCATAGCCATTGCTCCAACTCCGGGCTGAGGTGACAATCACCTGGCTTCTTCTCAGCAGGAGAGGACAGGCCATTTTCCTGAGCTCCCAGCCCCGAACCGGAACCCACCGGCCTGTTGGCGCTTCCTCCGAGCATCTGACGCACAGCTTCGTGATTTAGGTCTACGTGGAAGTCCGCAGAAACTTTTCTTCCTTCTCGTACGTCCAGCAGAGCCAGCGACACAAAGAAGGGTTCAATCTGGAGGAGATTTTAACCTGTCAGCGTCTGCACATTTGCAGTTGTTTTTTTTAAAACCGCTGCATTTTTAATTTACTTAACCAGGAGAAAATAACCAATAATCATCAAATGCCTTACTTAGTCACTCTAGTTGAAATAACATTTGGAGAAAAAAAAGTAAAGGTCAACATATCCTATCCTCACATTTGTGACTGGCCCCGTTTCACTTTCGGTGACGCAGCCTTGCAGCATCAGATTCAGGGATTTGCAAGTTATCATGAATCTTCTGCCAAGCTTCTCCTCAAACGGACGGACCAGCGCACCATCAGACAAAGAGTGTTCAGTCCGTGGGCTCCTCAAAACCTGCAGTTGGATAAACACTTTTACTTTGTGAAAGAAAATGGGCAGCTGTGAGCACAGACACAAACTGCTCAGAGTAAAACAAGTGAGGATTTAAAAAAAACAAAACATAAAAGTGAAAAAGAAAAAAAAAATCTTACAGGCGTGTCGGGATCAAGAGAAAACAGATTCAATCGGCCTTCTCTTCTGACAGAACGAATTCCCTCATCTGTCTCTGAAATATACTGTAAAGAGATGGACAGTAGAAAAACATCAGAGTGTGTGAAAGTACTACACTAGTAAATCTGAAATCCTGCAGCGAAAGACCTGATGAGAATTTGTAATGTAACACATCACATTTGTTCAATTCTAGCTCATCATCACTTGATTCTTGTTAATTTATTAAATCCAGAATAAAAAAATACCAGTCTTACATATAAATCCTCAAAATGATCAAACTCCAGTATATAATTGAGATCTCATTGTTCCATATTGTCTCAACAGGGTATTTCTCTCTAAGTCTGCAGATTTACTGGTGGCTCCTAGAACTGGTAAAAGTAAAATGAGAGGTTTTAGTCTCTGTCTACTCTTAAGACTATGCTTTAAATGTTCCTGTTTGATAAAGCTGATAGTTAGCCGCTATAGGCTATCCTGTGCTATCTCTGCAGTTATGCTGCTCCAGGTATAATGTGCTGGAAGACATAATCCCTTAGGAGGGATTTCTCCACCACAAAGTAGGAGACCCAAAGCAACAGTTTGGATTACTGTAGATAGAAGACTTTTTACCAATTGCCTGGCATGATGAAACTGTGCTTGGCTCCATTGTAATATAACTAGGACAAAAATTGGATAGGACATGTCTTTTTTATTTGTTTGCAAGATTGGATTACATTGATTATTTACTTCTGTATATTATTTGCATCAATTTATCTTGTAGAGTACCTTATTTTGAGTTGGTGCTATGTTAAACCAAAATGAATGAAACTGCATTTGGAAGCAAAGTTTTGTCTTTTATAATTGAAATTACATTTACAATCTTTTATTACAACTACAATTGGTGTTATTTGATAAACTATTTATCTTCTATACTAAATTCTTTAAAATTCCACAATGTCTTCTTATATGTGGCGGAGAAAATGCCCCTGGTTATTATACAAAGGGTGGACTGGCGCTGTCCAACTTCTGTTTTTATTACTGGGCAGCAAGTATGCATTCCTTAAACTACTGGTTGCTAACCAGAGAGGCCTTGAGTTCCCCTCCTTGTGGCTGGTGACAGAGCTAATTTCTGTTCAGTGCACTTATGTCACCTTCTTAGTAGGTTATTCTCTTCTTTTATTTATTGATGTACCAATAATTCATCCAGTAACCCAAGACAAAGGTCTTATAATAAACTATGAGACACTTCAGGTCTGATTATAATTGGGATACAGTGCTTATTTTGGTAAATTCACCAAACCTCTCACAATTTAAGGTAATTCACGGGGCCTACTGGTCCATATTGAAAATTGGGTCAATATTGTGAAGAAGAGGCAGAGAAGAGGCCACTCTAATCATATGCTTTGAACCAGATATGCTTTAGCTTAACTCTGGAAAACGGTTTTCCACAGCAGTCTATTGGCTGGAAACAGATCCTAAACCCTCAATTTGTGCTCTTTGTTGCCATGGGGGAAGAAAATAAACGTATTACTTACGTGAGACATTTTGTGCTGAAATTGCCTCTTCAGGCCCATTTTTAAAATTAAAATATTCTGAGCGTAATACTATATGATAAGGAAGATTGAAGATAATCATAAAATAACTGATGCCATCCCCAGAATGTCAAAGAAGACAAGATAACCAGCGCTTAGAAAACTCATTAAAGAATGTTCATAATTTTCTATACAACTTTTAAAAGTCAGTGTATAATGTTTTAAATGTTTTTAGATGACTTAGTTTCTGCTTTGCAATGTACACTGTAACAAGAAGGGTTGCAGGGTACATTGCATACAGGGTATTCTGCTGGAACAGCAGAGCTGTGGGACTACTTGTAAGAGGTGGAACCAACCTTTGCCAGATCTGGATGGATGCCGTTCTCTGTGGTTTCTTCGTTTTCCTGCAAACAACTGTCACTCAGTGACATGTCAAACACGTCTGCAGAGAGAAGAAAACACAATGAGGACTCCCTGGAGTCTGTCCATAAGCGATGACTGCCGTCATCGATCGGATGGGAATGTTTACGCAAGCGGTTCATATTACGTAAATACGAGGCCATAAAACATTTTCTAAAACAGGTTCTGCAGTAAACTAAACACTCCGTTACCTGAGCCAGCAGACATATATCCAATTAAGTATAAAATATGACACCATTTGAACCGTTTATGGGTAATAACGCAAGCGGGCCTCGGCAGAAATATACTTCTCATGTTGCCTGGAGCTATTCTTCCAAAAAGGCATGCTGGCTCATTAATGATAGGTCACCACACACCCACAGCCTGATTTAGAGGCATGCCAGCAGACCACAGAGCCATGCAGCCTGAAGCCATTACATCATTCCTTCACTTTTCACTGGTTTAAAGAGTCTGACAGTCTGTTATGTTCAGTTAGGGGCTGTGGGCCTACAATGTAGTGGGTACGAGAGGTTTTGAAACAACTACTAAATAAAGGGTGGAGTCACTGTCAGCTCTCATTTCCTGAAATTGCAAAAAACTCCAAACCCTTCGAAACAAATTCCCCATCACAGCAACAGCATGATGATAGACAATACTTAGCTCAACTAGGAGAAGCATTACCTCTCCTAGGGGATTTGTACAATTGATGCAATCAAAGAAACACATTTCTCAAGGTAACGGTGAGTTTTGTGTTCCAGAACACAATCACGTCTCACCCTGCTGTTTGTCTGTGGTGAGTTCCAGACTCTTGCGATCGGGAGCCGGCCCATCGGGGGGACTTATCTGCAAAATGCGAGTCAACGTGCTGATCCACTCCTCCATGTCCTGCTCGCTCTCCGCGGCCAGCACGAAGTACGTCACCTCGTTCATCTTCAGCTCGAACGCGTGCTTCCTCAGACGGTTGTTCTTTCAGGAACGAAGATAAGTAAATTACTTACTTAGTAAATCTTATCTTCATCAAAGTAAAGCTGAGTTTTTCAGTAGGGCAACTAGCCAGGCTTTTATCTTGCACCACATGTTTGCATCTGAAACCTAACATGTTAGTTGAAAATCTGTGGTGGTATTTTGTGGTCTTGAGACCAGACAAGCAGTAACTGAGCAGGCCCGGTGAAACATGATGGCTGCCTACAAATTAAAGTGCACAGTAAAGTGGGTGTGGCAAACACTGTGTCGCAATCATGAATTTAGTGAGACCTACCTGTACAACACCCGTGCATGAGTCAAGGAAGATGCAGCCTTTGGGTTCCTTAGAGATCTTTTCATCCTTGTAGAAGTTCATGATGTAGGAGTTATCTGTGAGCTGAGTGAGCTGGAAGTATCTCCGCTTAAACGACTGCACAAAAACAAAAAATATGTTTCACAAGAGTAATTAAGAAATTCATATTTTATACGTAAAACAAATTAAAATCCAGAACATAAAATAAAACTAAAGCCAGAAATGCAATAGTGTGCATTTTAAATAATAATGTAAGCACACGTTTATAATTAATCCTTTTTATTATTTGGGAACCTTTTCTCAGCATGTGTAGATTTAAACTGAACCAAAGGTCAACGTCAAACAACAGCCTTTTTTTAGGGCAAAGAAAGAAAAAGTGTGGCGATAAGCCGGTGTGCAAAAGCGGAACAAGACAACAATGCATTTCTCCTCACTCGGACAGTGATGCTGTTGTTAACTGTGCTGTTGAAGTTTCCTTTATAAAGCCAGCCCGATCGAAACACACCAATTCCCCCTCCGCCTCCACCTCCTCCACCACCTCCACCCCCTCCTCCTTTGGATGAGGACAGAGATGTGGTGTCCTGTAGAAAAAACACAATCAGTTATAAATGAATAATCTCTTTTCAATAGAAACTCAACTTCTAGACACTAAACCAGGATCTTTTTACAAAACACAAGAGCCATAGTTGTAAAAAAAAATATGAAAAACGAGCAAGATGTAAGCAGTGTGCAAAGTTTTAACTGTGATTTAATGGTGATTACAAACCTCATCTTTGTCCACGTCTTCATAGTCAATCTCAAAAGAATGGGATGGCAGCTTCTCCGGTTTGTACAGTTTTCTTGAAAGGAAATGGAAAACCAAACAAATAGTTGAATCAGTACATCTTTGATCTGATAGAAGGGAAAAAAATAATTTGTTGTGTTGGATTATTGCTCTCATTTGGGAGGAGTGCAAACAACCGTGTGTGGCTGCCTCAGCTCCATCGATCTCTGCCAGGAGTCAACAATAAGTAGCCCTCACTGAATCTCGCTCCACTAATTTTTACAGGAGGACATGTCTTTGTATGTGAGCGATGGCATGAAATGTTTTTGTGTGTGTGTGTGTGCTGTGAGGGGCAGACTAAAAGGTTGGAGTCTGTGGAGGACGGCCCTGGAGCCAACCTCTGCTAAAGGTCTATTGGCAGTAAAAGCTGTCCGGGAAAACATCTTGTTGGACTACGTTTAGATGAATTGTGGCGACTGTGGGCTGGCCACCGACATGGGAAGACTTCTGCTGGATGGAAAACATGGAAGCCTCTTCACTCAAATCACAGCAGTGACAACAAGCTATAATTCCTCATTGTCATTTGGTTTCTAGAGCATATTTCACTTCAGATTGTTCCATAAATTCGGAAGCAAACATGTTTACATGTAAATTGAACAAACACTACAATTTGTGTGTCCTTCGTTTTAAATGACAGCACTTTGGGGACTACAGCTCTACAAGTGTACTCTAACTTGTCTTTATGCCTGTGTTTTACTTTATGGTTCATCCACGATGTCATATCAGAGGTCATGTGAACTGGCTGAAAGAATATAATGGCAACCCAGGGGACAGAAGAGGGACATTCCTGTGGCCGAAGGGCTGTTCTGGGTCAGCCTCCCTGGGACTCACTAAGCTAAAGTTAACTGACTGACAGACTGATTCAGAGCAGAGACTACATTATTCAATCCATATCTAACAGAATGATTGACATCAGAAGAATGGGGTAGTAGAAGAAATGTAAGGTCCTTGGAAAATTCAAGATGGCTGCTAATGTAAAACAAAACAAAAGAGACAGTCCCCTCAATAATTATTGGTGGTGTGAAGTGTCTTTACAATAATTCATCCTTTATAGCAGGAGCATTTTCTCCAGTATTAAATGTTAAAAATTCCACCTTTAATCTGAGAACATTTACTAAGTGAGTAAAAACAACTGTATTAATTTATTGATTCCAGTAGAATAAATATAATAATCATATTACGTATATGCTGCTTTACTTTTTATGTTGACCAGAGTGTCTAGTAGCCTTTAATTGGAAAACCATCACTTCTGTTTTCTTGGGGTATAAATATGGCATGACACAAGGTCCCATTTCTCTTAGTCAATCTTCTAAATGGAAAGACGAGGAGAAAAATGTAAGTCAAGTGAGGCAGATATAAGTGCTGACACTCACTACAAGAAAATAATTGCTTGTCTAACTTACCCATGTCTGCAGCTTAAAATTAAACAACTGAAACTGTAACAAATCAGGCTCGTTGAGGAGGCAAGTATATCTTCTGTCATCAAGACTCCATGACAAACATTACACGTTATCTACATCCTGACTGCTTGTTTGGGCATGTAGGTCGGGAAAAGGCTTTTCTGTCCACCCATCTGATATGTGACGGATATGTGATGATGTTTCTCACCCAAAGGCACCGAGAACCTTGTTTGAGAGGCTACATCGTATCACAACCCCTTAGAAATTGAATAGAAATCTGGTGACACCAGACGGAAAACCAAAAATGGCTACTTGTTTGGTCTTTCATCAGGATAATGTTTCACAACTGTCAAATTGACACAGAAATGGTTGAGCAGACACAAAATTCACCATCGCCATGTTCATGTCAGTTCCCACACATAAGGAAGAGTTGTATGCAATAAGAGTCCTATTTTTATATGTAATTCAACTGAACTGGAAAGAGAGAAAACTTTTAACGTGTAATAAACAAAAAAAAACTCTGCAAACAAAAACATAAAAGCATGGCACAGCATAATACAAAACAATTAAACAGTAGTCATTTCACAACTTTCTGTACACCAACCAGCTGCAATATTCTCATTTAAGCAGGAAGCTGAGCTTACTCAAATTATACGAGCTCCATCTTTGCATACTTAGTAATTCACTTTTCATAATTCACACAAAATGCATTTTTTTATATTAATATACAAAGAGATCTTACATAATCAAGGGAAAACATGTTACTACCTTGGCAGCAAGCGATAGTCTCCAGCATAGTCGTCATACTTGAACTGGACCACATTTAGCTCAGAGTTATAATATTTACAGGCCTGAAAAAGAGGGTGAGAATGAAATATTAACTTTTTTTTTCTTTTAATAAGAACATGTCTGTGGAAAATGTGGATGTAAAGCAGGTAAAACATATTCACAGGTCAGAAAGACAGGGTAGATGAACTGACTCTGAAGCAAAAAAAATAAAAAATCCTTTATCATTAGAATATTTAAATTCATGCAGGGGAACTAAATTTAGATTCTGTCACTAGAGATATCTTTAGCTTGCCATAGATCGCTTGACTGGTTAAATGACTACTTTCAGACGGTTTGTGCAGTACAGTGAAGTCACAGAGGATGCAGGGAAGTTTCACATCCTTCTTGTTTGGTCAACAGTTTTACATTTCCCTTTAATCCATTTATACACATCGACATAAATAATTTGTTGCCGAAGATACAAAAACTAGTAACCCAACGGTTACTGGATTCAAATGTAACCATAAGAAAGTGTACACATTAAAAAAACATGGTCATTGAGTAGTACCTATCTGATATCTCAGATATTATTCCATTTCCTGTGCATCACTGCTAGTTTGTCGCAGAAACACAAAAGAACTTTGCCTTTTGCATCAGGAAATTGTAAAATTAGTGTAGGTTAAACTGGCAGTTGACCACCAAACGACTTTTCTTTTCCCCTTCAAACCACATCGAATTCAGTGAAAGGCTCTTGCACAGTAATAGCAATAAAACACTGTCAAACAAAGGGCTGAACAATTAGGAGCAGACAAAAACCAAAATAAAACAGTCGAGTTTAAAAACAGACACTAAGTAAAGCAATAAATCAATAGGCATAAACCAGTAAAAGCATCTTACTTGTCTGACCAGCAGACACTCAGCCTGGAGTTCAGCCCCTTCAGGGACTGTTGAATTGAGAGTTCGTCTCTCTTGAGGCACCGTGGATACCTGCAAAAATAAATGGGTAGATGAAGCTTGATTACCAAATTGAGAGATACTTCAAATATATATATATATATCTCCATAATTATTTTTATCCTTAATAGAAATCAGTGATAGAAGAATGTATTGACAATGCTTTTGCATGTTTTCACTGTTTCTGTAACTTCTGTAGCCCTTGACATTGGAAGGACTCCTTGTCATCACCATAATCTTTAACTGTTGCCTATCAGATTCAAGTACAACTTTGGCTGTACCATTCTTAAGCATGTCTTGTAGACTGGAGACGAGCGTTGGTAAAATAAAAATAATAATAATAATAATAATAATAAAAAAATACTTTAAAGCTAAATCTGCCAGGGGTGTGACTATGCTTTGGTCTTAATTGTAGCTGATTGTAAATATTTCCAAATACAGAAAGAAAACCATGGCCTGGACACTAAAGAAGCACCAACCTTTAGTGCAATCGGGCCATGTTTTAAAGACACAGTTAGTAAGATGCAAGCAACATGTTGGTTAAGCAGCAGACTCCAAATCAGAACAACACAAAATTACTTAACCAGATGGTATGAGCTTGTTAGACTGGTGTTACTCTATACAAAACAACTGACTAGGTGGGATACTCTTTTAAAATCCACTTGTACATTTCTGCAAAATTTTGTGGGCATTTAGCTAGCTTTTTATTTAGCTTTTTAAGTATGTTTGCATTTAATATAAAAGCAATGAGATCATTTTGTAAGTTTTTTTTTGTAAATACAGTGAAATCTTTGTACTTTTACTAACGGTTACTCATACCATAAAAAATGAATACAAATCTATGTCTTTTTCTTGACTTTATTCTTGTTTTCTTTTGTCTCGTTTTGGTTTCTCATAGTTTTAGCGTTGACATTTGGTGCTTTTTGACATATGCAGCACATTCAAAAACTGAATTAACAGTGCAGATTTTACAGCGGCTAAATCAGTTCAGAGCTTATTATTTCAGTTTTTTGGAAACTGAAAATAACTGCCAAACACTGGCTGGAGAAAAGGTGAGAAAAGTTTTAAATACAGAAATCAAGTTTGACACCTGCAGCCAACACTTTAGAATCAAAAATAAAACTGTTACTCTCTAATATTTTGACACCAAGACAGTTGTCTTAAAAATCTTCCACTATCGGGTTTTCTATACAGACACCACTGCAGATGAAACAAATACCCAGAATCCTTAGCGGGTTTTTCTTTTTTTTATATAGATTTACACATTTTAATCAGGATGTCTTTATTATCATTGTACAGATGAAGCAACACAGAACTTCATTTCCACACAGCCCATCCAAAAACAGGTGCTTGAGGCTGCAGCCATTGTGGGAGGCGCCACCTTCATTGTGCTGGTGGTCCTTTAGACAACTATGGTTCAGACTTTTAATCCTTAGTAGCCCAAGTTATGTCCATGAATGTGGCTCATACAGCTTTTTACAAGACACTGGGTCGAGATCACAAAGACCTGATTTCATTTTTTATGGTCAGTGGAAGTTTTGGGTGAATATCAAACCAATGTGAATCATCCGCTACAACCACAAACAGACAATTAGTGTTACAAGCTGACAATTCAAAATGTTGTTTAGTCTAACACCATCTTGGTTAAGTTACATCTTAACCAACATGGTGAGTATTTGATCACAAATACGCCTCATGGCTAGAAAGTTTACACTTTTTTTAAGGGCCTTTATGAGACAAAATGTTTTCTAAGGTTTTACTCTACATGGCAAGCATTTGATCCTGAAAAATTCTTCTTCTTTTTATCAAATTTATGAGCTTACATCCACTAAGATTACTATAAATTTAAACATTTTGTGAGAGACCAGATGATAATGTCATAGGTTCTGAAAAGTTCATTTAGAACACTGGAGTTAAGAAACGCCTTTCGATGCGTTTGATGGATACACCTCAAACACCCTGCTTTCTTATGTGACGTTATAGGAATAATCAAAAGAACCAAGCCAAGATAAAAAGGATTTTGGTTCAATCTTGGGTACGATATCCAAGTGACCGAAGGTGCCGCGTGTTATTTGTTCAAACAATTATTCACAAGTATGAACAGCATGAGAATGTCAAGATATCACACCATCTAGTGTCCCAGAGAGGGGGGTGTTATGTTGAAAATGTATCAATTTGAAAGGCCACTCAGAGAAGAAGAGTTCATTACTACAAAAGAAACATATAAAGACACATTACAGTTTCCAGCTAGAGGAGAGGACAAAGGTGTTTGGTGTTACTTTGTCAGCTTAAGAACACCACTGCAATGTTCATGCTTCTGATTTAATGTGTCACAGAGAAATGACAGGTCAGCAGTTCAAAATTTGCAAAAAGATGGAGGCAGGAAAATGGCCACAAATCTCCTCAGATCCTTCAACAACTTCATCAAAAGATTGTTCAATAAGTTTACGAGCTCAGACCAAAAATCAAATGCATTTAAGTCATAAATTACACAAATTTAATTATAAAAAGTCTATTTCCTTATCCATAAACTAAACATGAAATTTCAAACAGACATCAATAACCAGATTAAATTGCTTTGATACATTTTCACAAGCCCGCGAATGCAGAAAAATTAATAAAACCCAATCAGCACCAACATTCAGACTTTGATTTAGATGCTGTGCAGTCAGCTGGCAACAATTTTTATTTCTCCAGTGATTTAGCAAAAGAGCAGAGCTAGTAAATACTTTCTCCTTGATTAATACTCTGGCAAGCCGCTTTGACTTATAAGAAAGAACATTGACAGCACACTGCAGACATAAAAATCAGAGAAGATTGCTTCGCTGCCAAATGAAGCTGGCAACCAGCAAAGCCATAAAAAAAAAAAGCTTCAGTTCTGGGGTCAAAAGCACATAGATCCCTGAAACACAAGCAGCCAACGAGGCCATTTTATTGTGCAGTGGATGCACATCTGCAGCAAAGCATTAGCATAGTAATGAAGGTGCTAATGAACAAAGAGCTAAGGAGAGTCTAAGAGAACGAGCTATTGAGTGATTGAAAAGACTGTAAGCCTCTACATGCATGATTAGAGTGTGTAAATGATTGGCTTCCATAATGAGCTGGAAAGTAACACACAGTGCCTTTTAATAATAAGTCTATCATGGTCAATTTCATTTACAATCTTTTGGTTTCATTGCTATAAACAAACAAAACGTAGCAATATTTAATGCTAATTTTAAATAAGTCGATAACTTTTTATGAAGCAGACCTGAATTCTTCCAGGAGCTCCAGCTCAACAACTGACTCACTCGATCAGCCAAGACTTTTTTTGCGGCTATGTTGGCGGGAAATGCTGAGTTAAACTAGCCGGGGTTCAGATGAAACGCTTTGGCAAATCTCCAATAACAAACCCAATTATTTTCTAACACCAAATCGCCATCCTAAAAAGGTCAGACGCAACAGAAAGGTTTCTTGTTGTCTTATGTGTCAATGACTCTATAAAGCCTGAATGCAGTTATGAACCTATAGATTGATTTCTTCACAACGGCACAAACCACTGAAAACTTCCACTTACAGAGAAGTCATTGTCGGGGAAGAGGAGCAGCTCTCTGAGCGGGTCCTCCTTCAGCTCCTCCCAAAGTTCAGAGATGGCAGCCTCATAGTCAAGAGGATCGATCAGCTTCGGCTTCTCCTGCTGCAAATGGAGAAAGAGGAAATGGGCAAAATTTAACTTTGGATCTGTTTGCTCTGAACACTATAAAATACAATGTCTTACAAGATACCATATAGCTATCCAATCAGAAGCAATCCTGTGTCGCATGGTGAAATAGAATAGATGATAGATGTTATTTTAATATAACTTGAATGAATGAAGGATACCATAAAGTATTTTATCATAATTTTGTGCATCATACCATGTAATTGTGAAAAGGGAGAAAAATGTTTTTTCAACAATTTTGCAAATGCAAAATATATGAAAAGTACATAACGCATTTTTGTTGGGACCTCTACGCTCCGATACCCATAAGTAATTTCAGAGCAGCCAGCTGGTATGTGCAGCATCAAGGTAAAGTGGAAGCAGCTAAATACAGGCCAGACCTGTGAGAGGCTGCAAAAGACTCTGATAGGACAGCAACCCTAAGCATACAGCCAGAGCTACAAGAGATGGTTTAACTCAAAGTCTATTTGTGTCAGAATGGCCCAGTTAAAGACCAATCATTAATAAAACTGTGGCCAGACTAAAAAGAAAAACATGCTTGCAAACACTCCCTAACCAATCCGAGTGCAATTGAGGTCTTTTGCAAAGAAAAAAAGAGATATACCTCAAAAGACTTGCAGCAGTGATAGCAGCAAAAAGTGGTCTTACAAACACTCAGCTCAGCTTGATACAAATATGTGCCACACTTTTCAGATATATATATATATATATATATATTTTTTTTTTTTTTTCAAAAAAAAAAAAAACTTAATACACAGTGTCTTTGTTTTCACAACAATGCACTACTTTGTGCTGGTCTATCACATAAGACTTTAATCAAGTACAAAAAAATATAAGTTTGAAAAGGTTCAATGGTGTAATACTGCTGTAAGGCACTAACACAATGTAATACAATGTGACAAAGCACCATAGGAAATGGAACATATTGTAAAACATATATATAATAACCAACAGATCATTACAATAAATCAGAATTATCATCATTTTAAAGTTAGCATGTGCCATATCACCATCACAAGCAACTGCATAGACAGGGATGGAACTAGCTATTTAGTGCAATGCATTTGTATTTTGAAGGCCATTATGTTCAGTGATGATAAAGTGACAATACTTATCCAGGGTAGAAAGATGTTTTGCAAAACCTTGCAAACTCTTCAGTCAAGCAATGCATTCTTTATCTTTACTCTTCACTTCCTGATTTTGCATGACATAATCAAACGAGAATCCATTAATAAACTGTGAAGTGTTTAACACCGTCATGGCTGAACTGACTAAATGTCTCCACTTGGGAACAAAATGCAATATCCTGCAAAGTAAACCTCTCAATGTATTTACAAAAACATTTATTTTTCTGTTCAAGCCACTTCATGATGTTATTTTGATATTTCAGGTACATACACCAGCTGGGTTCAAGCAGAAATGTGTGTGTGCAAATGGCAAATAGCCATGAACATGACATTTTAGGTGTTTTACCATGACATCACAGGGACCTAAATAAGTTGCAGAGGAAGTGGAGCTGCTGCCATAGCGCAGCTTTTGAAACACCCCACTGAAAAGTGTGAAGCTTAAAAGCAAATGAGATCAATAAATTAGCGCATTAGACAGCTTCCTTTATCTTCCAGTCAAAGTAATTATTTTTTTCTCCCACTAAATAAATAAATAACAGTTTCTAATATTATAGTGCGCTAATGCATTGAATCACACAACATTAAGTGTGTGATTCAACAGTTTCTGCTACTTTTACTCAACAGTTTCTGCTACTTTTACAGGTCAAATCACAAATAAAGCGTAAGCCGGCAACCAGGACTTGTGACATGACAAAATAAAACAGCATTGTAGGCATGTTTACAGCAGCGGACAGCAACTTCTGTCATTCAGAGAGCGGCAGCCCTGCAGCAACAGCAGCAAAGTGAGAGGTGCAACAGGTTGTGGTCAGAAACCCAGAGGAAGTTATGATAGCTAGTTCAGTTCATGTCTGTACCGTAGCCCGGGCTTCACAGCTAGGTTTAACAGCCTGGCTGCTTTCACGGCCGTCTCTGGCACGAAAAGTGAAACAGATGGCAACAGAATGATGGAAATACAGTTTTAGTTCTCTGCAGAAATGTGACCATGGATGAAAACGACTTCTGCTCCTAAGATAGTTTGCGTTTTTAACAAGGAAGGAAATTTAACCTACTTTATTTACTATCAAACAAAAACAGTGATCGCTTACAGTTATCGCTGGGGATTTTGTTCCTCATTTCTGTTTGATTGTTGAACTTTGTTAATCTATGAAAACTGTTGGAACTTTAGCCTAATAAACTCAATGTTGCCAATTATTGAAGACCTTTAACCCTTTACCTTTCTAAAATAATGGCAACCGTTAATTAAAATGGTCTCTATAGGGGAAAAAAAGCAATTAGATTATATCTAAAAGGAAGAAGCAGGTGTGTAGTTGAAGTGTGAGGATTTCATTTGTATTTTATGACCTCAGTGGCACTCATGTGACATGTCAGTAATGTTTCAGGGAAAAGTCTAGATTTCTCTTCTCGAAAACTGGAGACTATTTAAGAATTACAGTCGAGCTGAATTGACTGGTACAAGCATGTCTTCCGAAGAAAAGCAAGAGGACTTGGTTTGTTTTTGTACAAACCAAGATTAGTATTCTGGTCCTAAATTTTTAATCAAATAGTACAGTTACTAAATGTGTATAAACCGCAAACAAATATGACTGACATGATCTATAACTAATAGCTGGTCAGCTACCAGCCTGGAATAGTGATTCAATCCATTTAAAATAAGGAAGAATGCCACAAGAAGTAGAAAAAAAACCCATAAATACATACAATGCTGAGCCGGTTGAAATCCGCCCGTGCTCGTTTGGTTTTTATTTTCCTCCTGAAGGTGATTTTGCTCCTGAAACTCATTGCCGGCTGCATTCAGAGAACCATCTCCAGAACCTGAAGTCAAGAAAAGCTATACAACACGCACATTGTGGGCATGTGCTCTTTCAGAAGCAGAACTAACTCTCAGTGCGAGCTTGCCTCAGCACACGTGGATGGAGGGGAAGTGGATGTGTGATTGTCCAACAGACACTCCGCACACACACACACACACACAGATGGCAAGAAAGTCCCCATTGAGCGACACATTAACCAATCAGATCGTAGAGATTCTACAAATTGCTTTTTAAATTTAAGTGAGTTAGCCGGTGTATTTAAATAAATTTGAAGCAGAGTAAAAAAAAAAAATTAGAGGCTTTAGTTTAAAAGCTATACCAACTGCGGCACTGATGATCTCATTTGGGGTTTTTAGTTTAACATTTTCTTGGTGTTCGCTACAACACAGAAACAAACACGCCCACAAACTACCACCTTCCTGCACGAAGCAATATTGTCACAGCAACTGTGAGCCAAAATAAACATCAGCACATGCACGAGCGCTTACGAAAATAATAAAAAGCATATATATATATCGCACTTGAGCTAGATATCATACTCTACAGCAGCTAGCATAATGCTTGTCTCATGTTTGGTTGCTCTGAGACCAGCACCCACTTCCCTACACTGAGCAGAACAAAGAAATCTACAAGAGGAAACAACTTTTGATGATACAACAAATGCTCATGTATTGGCCAAAGCACAGTCTTTGGAGGACACCATCATATGAGTGAGTTCAGATTATATTCAGAGATACAGTCATGTTCACTAAGACTTTTCCTTGGTCCGGTGTAATAAAATAATAACTAAAAGAAATATAAGCTTGATGTGTACTGTATGGTTGTCTGTCCATTCTCTTTCTATGAGGCCTTGTGATGAACTGGTGACCTTTTGCAAGTGGACTCTCACCCACTAACAGGTTATTGGAAATGAGCTTCCCCACGACCAGTCGTGGATTAAGTGCATATAGGAAATGGGTCGATGGATGCTTTTCAGGACAGTAGGAAAACAGATGCAGATCATTTTGGTCAAGCAACACAAAATAGCAATAGGAACAAATCCCATAGCAGC
This sequence comes from Brachyrhaphis roseni, assembly GCA_903066815.1. NCBI lineage: Eukaryota > Metazoa > Chordata > Actinopteri > Cyprinodontiformes > Poeciliidae > Brachyrhaphis > Brachyrhaphis roseni. The sequence goes on along the minus strand of CAEFZY010020234.1, from coordinate 60,734 downwards.
TCTGCTCGCAACTTTTGCACCTTATTGCAGGGAGTAAGTCTCTCCCAGACTTTTATTCCCCTCATGTATCAAGAGGGCAGTGGAGTAGCATAATACATAGTGCAATCATATAACTTGAAGAGCTAAAGAAATAAATTAGCAGCCAGAAGAAAACTTTTAAATGTAGGATTAAATGACAACACAAGAGAAGGTCGATATATTTCACATTTTTTAATGCATCTTTATCATTAAATGTGAGGTGCATTTTCAGCCTCCACCACCACGAGTCACATCCATTCAAGATGAGAAAGTTGAACTATATGCCAATGTTTGTCAACTGGGGAAATGATAACAGCAAAAAATATATATATTTATTAAGTGAAACCCTTGTGGAATCTGTTTCATAAGACTCGTCTTTTAAAACTGTTCTCTCGTCAATTCAGTCATTGACATCTCAGTATCTGCAGCCGCTCTTCCCTTCACTCCATCCTTTCCACTGCTCCCTCCCAGCTGGCTCCACCCACCTCTGCCTCTCCTCAGCAGCTCTCACATCTCATCAAACATCCTCAACAGCCTTCAGCTTTTTTCTCTCTCTTTGATACCTCTCTCTATCTCCACCCTGTTCCCTTGTTCTCACCCTGTTAAACATCCCCTTTTATCCTCTCTCCTCCGTCCCGTCTCCCCTCTGTGCTCCTTCCTCCCTCCCAGCAGGGGCGACGCAGGGTGGGTGTGGTTGATGCTAAGCTCCAGCTGCATGGAGGACACGAGCAGAGCAGCAGACCGTCGGCTCACAGCGTGACTACTGACAAGGATAGCTGGGAGCAAAAGCAGTCTGTCCGAAATTAGAAGAGAAAAGAGACTAAACTGAAGTTAGGAAAACACAGAGATAGACGGCTAAGAAAGACTCGTTATTCTCAAGCAAAGATTTAGGAGCTTTACGTCCTATTAGAGCATAAAAAATGAAGGCGACAGAGGGAGGAAGGGCGCGTGAAAAAGACAATTATTGCAGAAGATTGATGTGGACTAATAGCGGAAGACAGAAGAGGGCAAAGACAGCTGCTGAGACAGCAGAGATGAGCAGATCCCAGACAGAAAACATCTGCTTCATATCATTAAAGCAACACAGGGTGGAAACTCTGAAACTGATGAAGAGTCACACGCCTGAAGTTCTCGACTAACAGAAGAGAAACAAACTGATGAGCTTGAATAATTGAAATTGCTAAAACCACCAAGGCAAAGGCAATTATAATTTGTATGCAAATAAAGTCGCAAAAGGCTGCAAGAGTTATTTAATAAAAATAAAACAAAAAAATTAATTAATTAATTAAGAACAACAAAAAGTTGCATCAGAAGTTCATCTGGAAACAGGATAGATTCAATTGGAATTCCCTTATTTGCCATTGAAAATTGATTTTTGCATTTATCTGGCTTAAAAAAAACCTAAAACTAATTATTACAAAAGTCACCATCAATGAGGTCGACCTTTCCACAAAGATCACGGCGTCTTACCTATCTGACAATCACAATTAACAGCAAACAACTTATAAGTGGTTTCCAGGGAAACATAACCTGAGCTGACTGAGAAACTGTCATTCAATCCATTGTTTATGTTATGCAAATTTGATTTGGACAACATCGTGGGTTTTTTGTTGTTGTTTTTTTTCAGATGTTTTCTCCAGCCTCCAGAATACCTATCTTTCAATCTGAAAGTCATGAGCTTCATTTCAGACATGTCAATGTGCTGCTGGGCAAGGCACTTCACCCCAAATTGCCTACAGATCTGCACATCAGTTTATCGATGTGTGTGCACATTTGTCAGTGTGACTGGACGAATGTGCTACCACTACAAGGAGCTTAGAGAGACCAGTATGACTTCTGCACTTTTATCAAATCCCCAAAGATGCTTTTCTGTTTTGGAGCAACATTAATGTGACATCTTGTCCAAGGAAGATCTGGAATATTTAACTATGTATCACTGGAGGTTGCGGTTGACTTTTTTATTGTCCACCATGTTGACAAACTTGATAAAAAGAAAAGAAAAAAGAAAACTGTCATAATCTTTTTTTAGCTACTCATTTTTATTTTATTATAATGACATTTTCAGTTGCATTTAATTTTCATTCTTTTAATATTCAACAAGCTGAAGGGGGAATTCACATCATGCCATCAATCATAAACCAGATGAATGCATGTGACACAAACCACTTAAACCATCACACTCAAACTACAAGCATGGTCATAAATTATGTGCAATCGAAATGTTTTAAAGGTTTGATTTTGATCTGGAAGATCATTATATGATGTCAGTGCATCTTCACCAAGTGGTCGAGCGTGTGACTTGGAATCGGCGTAAGAGGCCTCAAATGCAACATGCTGGAAAAGCGTTTACTGTCTTCTTTCAAAAGCAACTTCAAATGGCTACATTTGTTTTTCTTTATAAGTCACACAATCTTCAAACTTTCTGAGGGAACATTTTGCTCAAACCTAGTGATAAACCACTGATGCCACCAAATTCCTGTTCACCATCCATCAGTTTTACAGTCCGCTTTTGTTAGTAAAAATCAAGAAGCTCTTAATAAGGACTGTTAGAGTGGACTTACTCTGGTCTTGTTGAGTCAGACTCAAGATATTTGCTCGAAAAGTCTGATTTGCTTGCGGAGGCGCTGAAGTGCAAACAAACTTTGGTTCAGATCAAAGAAATAAACTCTCTGCATAGCTCTTGACTCTCTTCCAGTGAACAAGATCCAGGAAGCAGACTACAACACACAGCACTGTGGGTACACATGACCAAAACAAATGTGTGTGAAGCAAGGAAGCCAAGAGAAACATCTGGTGGTCAAATGTGGAGGGAGGACGAGTTAAACCGATACTAATAGAGTCACATGAAATTGATCACCACTGCTTGTGAGCCCGCAAAAGGCCAACGAGGTTTTCAAGTTAATTAGTGAGAAAATTGTTTGCAGGATTCACCCGTGCATTAGAGCAGCACCTCACAAAGATGCTTTGTGAAGCCACAGATTTAGAATCTCACCCTGTCCGACGCATCTCTATTCTCCTTTGAGGGAAAACGTGAGCAACAGCTGGTACGCCGCCATATACGCAGCTTGGACAGATTCAACCAAAGAGTTTTTTTTTTAAACTGGTTCGCTCCATATTTGAGCCAAAGGTTCACACGCCTTGAATGAAACATGACAAGCTCCCTCTTCAATGGATCGCCACTGTCTTCCAAGAAGGATGTGGGATTTTTGTTAAGTCCTGACCTCATACTGGTCACTGAGGTCCTGTTGGGAAGTCCCAGTAATTTTGCCACACGGCTTTAAAATGTCCTACGCATCAGAATATTCTGAAATAATAAAACATCTTGTTTATATTAAAAATGCAACACATTTAAAATAAAATACAAACACTGACTGATGCACTTTTTGTTGCAAAGGAAATGCCTATTTAAAAAAAAAACAAAAAAAAAACTCTGCAAGATAGACACTTTGTGCTCAGTTGTTCCATGAGCTAAATGGATCATGCTAATATGATTTTGGAGTGGATCTCGCTCTCTTGCCTTTCGCAGGAGCCAGTAACTGGGCACCAAAGACGACAAGATTTAAGGAGGGAAGGAAGGGGAGTAAGGGGAAACAAAAGGGGCGACTGTAAAGATCTCCTTACTGCCAAGATTCAAACATTTTTTCCACTTGGCTTACAGAAAGTAGGATTTCTTGGAATTAAAAAAAAAAAAAGTCTGGCTAAGAATAGTTGTTACAGATGGCTGACAGGGAACTCTGTCCTGAAGAGAGAAGATAGTAAGGAGAAACGTGTGTACTTTTACATAATCCATTCATCAACTATGTAAACCATTCATTCATATATTCAGTGAAACACTTCTCATCCACCAAATATGTCTGTTAAAATCAAATAACATTTTCTTTTTTCTTTTTCACTTCAGACCAAATGCAAAGAAAAGACTTTTTTTTCCCACAGAAACCAGATTCCTCATGTCTGACCCCACCACCCCACTCTACTCTCCTTCTTCCATTTCCGTCTCTTTGCCTCTTTCTCAGCTGTGAAACTTCCTCAAGCCATGGCTCATTTGTCAGTCTCAACAATAAAAAAACCCAAAAAACTAAGTTTCAACAAGGGAAGGTAAAGCAAGATGCAGAAAGCCAAAACCCATGACTTAACACACACCTGCACATTTTAACGTACTTTTTAAACGTTTCAAAGTGCATGCTAACAAACTTTAAAATACAGCTGCTTTTTTGCACGTAACTGCTTCCTTTCCAGCACAACGCCAGCTCCCACCAACCGCTCATCCACACATGCATTTCGTACTTAATGGGAAGCCGCAGATGCAGTGGTGTTGGTTACCATTATAATGATGGTCAGAGGCGAACTGGTGGAGATGTAACCCTCCAGAGTGGGAGTCGCAGCTTCCACTGACGCCTGGTCCTGCCGTGAACATATATGACCACAGTCGGCTCCGCCCACCGAGCGAAGCAGCAAGACCACACTGGCCGAGCACCCCATTCTCCAACGCCGTGGCCTCAGAATCCTCCCTGATCCACTCCGGATGAGCTCAGCCTCGTCTATCGGAACCGGCCTCTGCTCAGGCCTCTGGTCCCGCCAGAGGTGTTGTGTTCTCCTCTAGAAGTGTGACACCTAGAGCTCCATCAGGCCCTGCGGTGTCACGTCAAGCAGTCCTGCTCTGAAAACTTGGGGAGGTTTTCCTAAAGCTGCTCTGCTTTAGCCTGCAGCTCCTAATGTTGCTGTTGCTGAGCTGACACACTGGCAGCCCTGCATGTCTCTCTCTCTCTCTCTCCCTTCCCTTCTTGTGTTCCCTCTCCCTTGCTCTCATTTTCATCCTCCAACACACACACACTGACTGCAGCTGTGTGAGGTTCAGCCGAAGCCAGGCACATCCAACAAATCACACTCAGCAAAACCCGTCAGCTGACCAGAATCAGCCGCCACACACATATGCACACGGAGACTTCCACACACACCCAAGCCAACATTATTTTTTTCTGATTTCCATACTGCTGCAGCTATGTCTCTCTCCATTTGTTTCCCAAACTCCACCAACACTTTTCAGTCTTAGCTCTGCTTGTTGTGTTTGGGCCATTGTGGGTTTTGCTCTTAAGAGCTTCTGACAAATATTCTGCAAAGCTGCGACTTCTCGGCTAAATAATGCGTACCCCGGCTGACTGTGACGTGTGTTATGACTTTGCCACAATCCTGTTGCAGGGAAGTGTGAGAGAATTAAAAGTTTAGGAATAAAAAGTGGATGGAGAGAGTGGAGTGGGTGGCCTTACAGATGAGGCATGCATGTGGCGTGTTAGCCCTGCAGCGGCTACATTTGAAATCATTCACACTTTGCTTGAGCATAAAGAGAAGCTGCAGAAGACCGACGTCCCGCATGCATTCAAATTCCATTGCGTCACTCGTGATATCGCTGAGTGACTCTGATTTTTCTCATGTCTTCAAAACATCTGGTGTTGCTTTATTTCACTGACTGTGGCTGAACAAAAAGAAAAGAGGAGCATTCCCAGAAGAAAACATTTCTCAATTTGAAGTATCTGTCATCATAAAATCCCCTTTTATTCTGCGCCAGTTGTCCTTGTTGAACTACAAACAGAAGAAAGTAAAGACTTCTTTTTTTTTAAGGATTAATGCAAGCCAAGTTTTTTGCATTGAATTTAGTCTAACAGACCCTGATATATTTGCTTAAATCACTGAGATCTAAAACAATGGTTTTCAACTCCAATCCTCGAGGCCCAGAGTCCTGCAACTTTTGGATGTGTCTGAGCTGAACAATGAGGTCATGAGAAAGACTCTGGAGATCTTGACTACATGCTGAGGATGTAATTCGGCCATTTGATTCAGGTGTGTTGGACCAAGGACACATTAACAGTTGCTGAACACCAGATCTCACAGCCTGGATTTGAAGACCCCTGATTTAAAATGACGCTACATGGCAGCTTTGATTTGCTCCACCTCTCTCTCTGCTTCCGGCACGTCTTCAACCAGCCTGGTTGGAAGCACCTGCTCACAATCATTTCCTCCTCCTGTGTGTATTTAGTGAGTGTTTTCTCTTCCTTCAATGCCAGTTTGTCTTTGTTTCTATCAGCAAACAGTTCAGCCATCTTTTCCTCTGTATTTTTGCCCCTATTAATTTTTTAACCACTTTTGTGCATTTGACTCTGCCTTTGCCCTTCCTCGCTGTTGCAAAGTGACATTACATATTTCCATAATTTTCAAGATATGTATAAAAAAACGCCTCAAAACTCTGGTTTACATTTCTGTACAGCCTCTTTTACTCTGATACCCTTAAAAGGGAACCAGGGAGAATGTTAGTGTCTAGATGTGATAGAAGGAGTGGACCTGCAGCTCACGCTTTCCAGGGTTTTCTTTTCTTTTCTTTTAATTGCTGAAACCCATGTATCATTTTACTTCTCCTTCACGGTTATGCAACACTTTGCGTTGGTCAATCACATAAAATCGCAATAAAATACATAACAAAATGCGGTTGTGACATGTAGGCCGAAAATATTTTCACTTTTCCTTTGACAATATTAAACTGAGTTAAAGTTATGATTGTATTACAGTTTTCCATCATGCATTTTCACAATAACGTCATTAAAAAGTGAAAGTAAAGCCAATGAATGTAGAGTTTTGAAATAGATATGAATATTTTTGCGAGCCACTGAATGTCTCTGGATTAGCTGGACATGAGGTTCAGAGCAGCACTTCAACTAGCTGTCAGCGAAAGCCTGAGTCACTTATCAGTTGACCAAAAACTACCAAAGAGTTTCTATTTCAGTGACTGTATTGCTTTATTGCAACAACTCTCAAAATTAGTTGCATCAGTGAAAATGAAAAACTGCAAGCAGCTAAAAGGGAAAACACCAGAGAGCGCTCGCTATAGAAACAGAAGATCTCTCACAGACCTGCTGATTTGTCTCAGTCCAATGCTCCGAAGAATGGTTATAAAATGGAGTAGCATTGTTGTGATGGTGTGTCGGAAAAAGCAGGAGCTTCTTTGAGGCCAAAGAAAAGCTTTGCGAGAGATTCTGGATCATATTGATCAGGAAAACTTAAATACATGCAGGGGACCTGCATGAACAAGTGGAGATAAATAGAAAAAAATATTCTGCTGATCGGAAATTGACAATTTTCAACTCGATCAATCCTGATTAAGAGCCAGCAGGCTTGGGAAAAAAAATTCAGGAGGGCTTCAAATCAGTGAACACCACCAGGAACATGTTTTTACTGAGTGAAATAGGCTCAAACTTAGCTATTTTATTTTAAAACTGAAGTCAGAAAAAACATGAGAGATGTGCAAAAGCATTCCAAAAGAATTGCTACAGAATTTCTCTAGAAATATGTTCAAACTGAGATATGTCTGTCGTTTTTTTAGGCTGTGGAAGCGGTAGAGAGAAAAACCTCCAGCAGAAAAGTTGCTCTGTTTTATCCTTCGACGCTTTTGATCTCTCTCCATCATGGAACATGTCAAAAATATGGCGATGATGGCAATTTCAGATTTAGAGCAAGTAAATACATCCTCTACAATATTCACATTGAGGCTCATTATGTGTGCTAAATGCTTACATAAAATAGATAAAGCAGGAATCTCATAATATGCCTTTGTCTTCAAAATATTTAAATGTTCCTTTATTCCACACTGGCAGTGTGATGTCAGCTCTGATCTAAACATAAATAATAAATAATGGGCAAAAAGCCCATATGTCGAATGTTTATATGTTAAATATAAATCCGAACTGGCTAAAATTGGTGTTGGAAATTTAAAATATTACAGAAATCAGAATTCAGCAACAAATTTTAAATCTCTCTAACACTGTAAGAAATTGTGGGTTGTTTACAAGTTTTCCACTGCAAATAGCTACTCCAAGCTATGAATCCAACATAAATGTAAGAGGAGAAATACATTCGGTGTCTATGAAGTCATCCCAAACTATTAGATAAAACCCTTGAGTCACTATTTTATGATAAACTGAATTCCCTATATGTGTAATAAAGTTTCTAAGTTCAAGTCTACATGAAGTAAAATGTGGAGCTCATGAGTTTTGCACTTTCTTGGTCTCACAACACAGAGTGAGGTAACCATGGAGATGCCGTTAGGTCATTATTAAGCTCCTCAGCTCCATGACAGTGCTGTGCAAGATCCCACCCACCACCCACTGACATCTTCATTATTATAATACTTTACACAGCTATATATAAACAGCAAATAAACACAAATGGACAAACAGAAGGAGGCACCAGAGTTTCAGCCCTTCCTCCCACACGGTGCTGTTAACAAACACGGCCCACTTAGCAGGAGATGACAGAGAACATGTCCCGCGCAGCCTGTGAAGTGCACAAAAGACAAACATTAACTGTTCCCACTATCAGCCTCTCCTCCTTCTACATCCACTGCCTGTCACTGAGAGCCACTCAGTGCAACATGCCTCATAGCAGCAGCGTTTACACACTGGAGCCACAGAAATGGGCTTTGTTTCTACGCCAGGTTTCCACAATGGTCCCGTCATGCAGACATGCCCACACCAACGTGCCCTCCGGTTTCCAGCAATGTGCCCGTGTTACACAGCTGTCTTGATCTCATACACTGATTCGCCCCGTCTGCCTTCGCACCATTTCCAAACACATGGTACATTATCGTAAGGGCTGCTGCAAGTATGTTCTTGGCCAGAATTGAAAATGTCATAAAACGCTCAAACAGTAAGAGAGTGGAGACATTTTAAACTGGATTTATTGTATGTGATCTTTTTGTTGTTGTTGTTTCCCAAGCTTTCTGAAAAAATTTAAAAGTTTTACTTTTGCCACTTTTGTCTAGAAACAAAAGACTGCCATTATCCAAAGGAAAACTATAAAAGACTTTGGCAGAGCCTGGATAATGACTAATAATGGCCATTTTAAAAGAATTACCAAGACGCTTATTCCGAGTGGAAGAGTGCTTAAAGTGCTTTTACACAGCGCTTTAAATCATGATGACAGCAACTTGAGAGACCAAAATCACTTTACAGCACATCCAGAAGACCAGCTGACATAGAAACCCTGTCAGGTTTTGTCTGAAAACTGTTTAAAAACACGTCAGTGCTTGTTTAAGGTATGTTTTATGTCAAACATTTAAAAAACCCTCTCCTCTTGGTAATTGTAGTTGAAAGAGGAAGGGTTGACAATGATGATGAGTCTTTGACAGGAACAGAAACGCCCCACCTTAAAACTCTATGTAGCATAAAATAGAGCAAAGTCAGGTCAGAAGGAAGTAAAAAGGATGTCAACTTGTCTGTACCATGATTCACGCCTTCCCAGACATTAGTGTTTCAGTAAGGGCATGACTTAAGGTCAGATCTGAGGATTTATAAGATGTCTATAAATCTTCCCGAGGCATACTACTGTCAGTAGTAAATACATCATTTTAAATACCAATGCTGTTTATGAGCATTTGTCAGTGAGTATATTACCACCCACCACTGGTGATAAGAACGACATGCAATATAAACCTTAAACTTACTACGTATTTTAACCTGAACAGCAGTATGAGGTGCTAAAAAGAAAAAAAAAAGAAACTCATACATTTTATTTATACAATGACTCTGAATTAAAACAATTCTGTATTTACAGCACGCGGCTCAGTGAAAGAGCACAAGCTTTGATTTCTGACCCCAACCCATTTGCAGCATAACTTCATCCATCTCTCGGTCTTTCTTTCTGTCAAGCTACTGGTAAATCAAGGCCATTTGTGCCAGAAACTCAGTAAAAGGCCGACTTTCCTCAACAGGAATCTAAAAAGAAGCCTTGGCATTCATCACAAGTGCTTGATTGCAGTTGTGGCTGCAGATGGTGGCAAAACCTCTTATCAGGTTTGTGGAAAATCACTTTTTCACACAGGGCCGTGTTAGTTTGTATAGTTGTTTGTTGCAAAAAAGTAAAAAATAAAAAAATCTCATTTGCAAATGGATATTTTTTTTTATTTCTTCAGGTTGCCTTTGTCTGGTATCCAAAATCGTTTGATGATCTGGAATATGTAAGTGTGAGAAAAGAAAACTAAAAAATCACAGCACAGTCCAGTCTGAAGAAAAACATCAACATAATAAAAAATATGCTCCTCTAAATTACCGCTGAACGACATAAAGAGCAAAATCAATGAGCATGAAAACACAGCTCTGTTTTTTTGTTACTGTGTTTACATGATGTAAATGTGGTTACTGGGTTCAGCATGTGAGTAACTAGATTTAAACTGCGAGTGAGCCTGAACCTCTGAGGAAAATGACATCAGCGTGTTGTGTGTAGCCGAGTACTCTCATCATGCGTGGAGTTAATGTGTTCCAGCTGTGGAGCCTCCATCATTGTAATCCCTCTCTCCCCAGCAGGACCGCTACTCTGACGAACAATCCTTAAAACCAACAAAGCGAACGCTTCACATTCTACGTTTTGCAGGAGGGTGAACGCACACTTGCGCGGCGCATATCTGTGCCGGTAAGTCCCTGAAGGTAAAACTTGAAAAACTTCATCCAACTAGGCCAAACAGGAAGGTGGAATTCATTAAACCTCACGCAAACACTGCCTTGTAAGCAGCTAGCTCTGCTATAGTTAGACTCCCTGTAGAGCTGGAGGCTGAATCACGGCAGCATGTTTTGATGTGGTGTGGAGCTCCACTGAGTTTATTCAGGAAAATACGCCCCTGTTACCATGGTAGCCACAATGTGAGGGATGCTGCTATTCAAGAAACGAGTTAAGTGCACTGGAGCATTTGGCATTTGCAGAGGGCAAAGAAACAAAAAGGCCCGACATTAAACTTTTCCTGACTGACGTACGCGAGAACTTTCACTACAGCTGCAGAAATCTTGTCAGCTCATGACAAACACGACTTACCAAAAACCCTGCAGACACTCCCAGTGCCATCCCATAACTAGTGATAATGTTTCAAAGTATTTTCTCAGACGCACTTCTCAGAAAAACCACAGAATACAGATGCCACAGCACGCCAGCTCTGACAAACAGGAAGGCAGAAAAGGTGTACACTGAGTAATTTTTTTCACTTACCTGATGCATTTGGAGAGGATTAGTTTTAGGTGACAGATGTCAGAATGTGTGGGTTTTGTGAGCTGACCCCTTTTTATCTGGTTTACTACTTTTTTGCAACACATTTTGCCGGCGCTTTTAGGGTTTTTGCTCTTTAGTCTGTCCCTGTGTTGTACCTTCAGTAAGCTTTGCTGTGAGATCACATTTGTTGCTTATTTTATTCTCGGCCAGTAATTTCTGGTTTTGACTTGCAGACATTTGCAGAACCTTTAGTTTTGTTTTACATTGTGGTCTGCTTCAAAGCCGCTTCATAACACAAGCAATGTTACTCTGCACTAATGTTCGCAAGGGACGTGTTTTGAACTTTTCCCTGTTTGTAAATCACAAAAAGTTCATTAAAAGGATCTTTTCCAAAAGTAGGATTCTGTTTCAAATGTGCAAACTAAGCTTTGCTTCTCCGTTCTCAGCAGGCAGCCAACAGAAACTTGAATGTACTTGCAAAATTGGTCGGAAATCGTCTTGCCTGAAACAACTGGCCGATGTTAATTTGCCTCTGTAAGCGTGCAGAACTATTAAGCAAAAGCATGATCTTAAATATAGATTTTCATGCAATACAATCAGGCTACACACAACGCAGGAAGTCTATGTTGGGACACTGTTTATGTTGGTTGTTAACTTGAAGAGCAGAGATACAGCACACTGCCAATGCCATCTAGTGCTGGGAACTCAACACAGCAGCATTTTGTGCGTTACATTATGAGAGCGTCTCTGTTTATGCCAGTCTGAATTTCTTCTGCTTCCGCTGCTACAGCTTTCACGAATGACCTCAAGGAGGCACTGCATGCACGAGATGCTATCTGGTTCTCTGGTAGTTGGTTTGTTTAGAAAAGGAAGCTATTAAAAAGTCTTTAACTAGAGCTCGAGTCCTGAGGCAGGAGGGATGTTGGGGGAAGGGGGCTAGAGAGGGGCGATGAGACGGAGAATTTGGAAGGGGGTGGGGGGCAATTTTAAGATCTGCTGCCGGGTACGGAGGGGATTGTTAAAACTTTCCAGTCGTCCTCTTTTGGTTTCATTTTCCATCTAAAATTAATTCCAAAACTGAAAGCAGGAGAACATCACTGTGTTTCTACTTTAGTCACTTACAATAGAAATGTTTCCAATGGACTTTAAACTTTAAATTTGCACGTGTGAAATCTGAACAGAACACCGTTAACATGATAGAAAGATATGAACTGGACTGCACTATAAAAGAAACTGAACTAATATTTTTGCAGAATGGGTTATATATATATATATATATATATATATATATATATATATATGCATGTAAGCTGAAGTAAAGAGGTCAGAAATATTTTACTATTAATAGATGTAATACCCATTATCCTCCTGACTGGATTTTTGCCCGCTTTGTTGACTTTTTTGTTTAATATGTTGTCTTTTTAGCACTTCTGTGAAAAGACCTTACAGTTCTCATATAAAATGTTTCCAAAACATCAAATCCAACATGAGTACTCCCTTCTGCTCTCTCTATTTGCACACACATAATTATACAATACGCTGTTGCACACAAACGTAAATGAACTGACTGCCTCCTTCCCTCATCTCCTCGCCCCTAACCAACTGCATCACTCTCGTCCTGAGGCCCACATTAATAAACTCAATAAATAAAGTGCCACACCAACCCATCCATTACGTGCATTCCTTTCAGAACAAAACATTAATCAATTCCACTGTACGTACTAATGCAGCGGCCCCAATCAATCCGAGCTTCTTATGACAATTAACGAAGCTTTAGTGGGCCGTTCTGCAACATGCTGACCCATCAATTACAGCATCTATCAAACTGACTGGCACTAATGGCAGCTCGCTCTCCTACCAACCAGACTCCACTGTGAGGACAAACGCACACGTGGCGATAAAGCGTTTGCGCAGCGAACAGAAGGAATCAATTCATATCAATTATACATGCTTCACATAATGTGTTAATTTGTGTGTTTGATCACAACTCCGCCGATCCACGCGGCGGCCGAAGCCGGCTCTGTGCAAACATCACTCCCTCAGCATAAATTTCCCCTCACTGTGAATTTATAACAATAATAAGTTTATTAATCCCTATGAGCAGAATCATTACTCGTTAACTGTTTTGCAACAACAACAAAAAATAGATGTTTAATCAGAAAATCTCAGTAAGCATGTTCAGTATGTGTTATTGAGCAAGAAGGAAAAATAAACAGAAGCAAACAGGAACACACACAGGGTTTATTCTTTGTGTTTTGAGCTGCAAAGTGTCTCGAAGAAGCTTCTTTTTTACATTTTATCCTGTAACAAACACAAGATCCAGTATTTTATTCACATTTTATGTGAAGACTAAGAAAAAATAAATAAACAAGGTGAGTGGAAGAAAATGCACCTTTAAAAAAAAGTGAAGCAGTGAAGCATTTGTACCTACAGCCAAAATGAATACTTGTAAAAGAAAAAAAAAACACCTATGTCTCTACATTCAGACTGAATTTCCTGTTTCCAAAATTGTTCAAGTTCCTTCATATTAGATGGAGATCCACTGTGAGCAGCCGTTTTAAAGTACTGCCTCTTACTCTTTTGGATTTAGGTCTGAACTTCCACTGGGCGCCTCCTATGAATACTTATTGATCTAAACAATCCCATTGTAGCTTTGGGTGTATGCTCAGTGAACTTTCACTGTAGTGCCAGGTTTTTGCAGCCTCTAACGGCTTTCCTCCAGTATTGCCATGTATTTTGCTCCATCAATCTTCACATAAGTTCTGACCAGATCCCCCACTGCTTCCCCAGAAAGCATGATGCTGCCACCACCTTGTTTCACTTTGGGAATTGTGCGAAACCTAGAGTATTGCTCTCTTTTCTAGATTTTTCTGATTAGATGGACAGCCAGGTCTTGGCAGGGCCGAAGTTTTGCGATACTTTTTAATTTTTTCATGATCTGAATAAACAGTACGCAGAGATGTTTAAAGAGGAAGATAAGAATGTAAATCGGTACTAACATTGGTATCAGCTGATATTAGTCATTCTTTAATGTATCGGTATTGGCCTGATAAATAAAACTGGGCCAATTGCAACCACAATATTTCCATCATATTGTGGTTTGTTTCTGGATGGTGAGTGGACAAGATTGACCATGTGATATTTGTTTAGTCATGTGACAGTCATATTGATGCAGCACAGGATTGTGGGGAATTTAACTGAAACTGAGAAGCAGTGTTGTGGTCATTTTCTTTAAGATGTCAAAAGGTTATAGAAATGTATAGAATATTGGTAAATATCGCCCAGCAATATTAATATCAGATATTGACATTAGCCCAAATTTACACATCAGTGCTTCAATCTTGTCCCTTATCTATTTGCATTTTTCCTTGGTCTCCATGACGCTTCAAAATAAAAGTACTACTTTGTCTTAACCTATCACACAGAATGAAACCCATCAGCAAACATATTCAGGCTTCTGGTTGTAATCCGTCAAAATGTTCAAAAGTTCAACAGGCTATAAATACATTTTCAAGTCTCTGCATCCTTCTTCATTGGTGACATGTCTCTACCACCCTCACCCATCCCCCAGAAGGCCTTGCGGCACCAGGGCCCTGATCCTGTGTCACAGGCAGCATGTTGGTACCAGAGTTCATCCCACAGCACGTCTGCCTGCATAATTAGAGAAGTGAATCCAGCCTCCCCCCTTTCTCCTCCCCCTCACTCTGTCTGCTTTCCTGCTGTACACGGCTTAATGCGAGCGTGTCATGGCTATAACAAAGGTTAGAGGAAGATGGTAATTAAAAATTAAAGTGGACAAGAGGGGGCTGCGTACACCTCTTTTAACATCAGGCTATCAGTGCAGAAAAAGAAACTGTACCAAACCAAATGAGCCTGCCTCTCGGTACCAGCCGCTTGAACCTCTATGCTTCCAACTGATCTGTGAGAAGTATCACCACCCTCACGATGCTCCATATTTGTGTATAAAATAAGAGATTTCAAGGTTTAGGGCTCCAGCATTAAATATTGACGTGTGATGAGAACAGCACCTTAGAGTTTCATAGTTTGAGTTCAGAATTGGTACATATCAGTAGGGGGCGACTCCAGATGAGCTACAGAACAGGTGGCAACTTTGGGATGACCAATAATCAATTGGTGGCAGTCCAAAACCAAAAGCCAGAACAATATTTCTGGTTTATGATGCTGTGAAAAAATATTTTACATCCAAGACTGGCTAGGTGGAGTGGTCAGCAAATTTATAGGGCTAGCCACTGCCCCCATTTTCCTCCTGATGGCGACTAGTAATCATAAAATTGATGCCATTACAGGTAAAGACAGTTATTGTCTACAAAGCAACCATAATGTGGTGTCAGAATTAAATTGAGCTCTAAGCAAGCGTTCTCATTGACATAAAAATGGACAAATTGTGATTAGGAATCTTTATTTATGTCACTTAGGCTGTGTTGCCAAAAGATTTGTAGATCAATAGTGTTGCACTAGCTATTAAACTAATAAATAAAACCTAGCTACCTGGTACCAGTTACTAGCTACTCGGGTAGAACGAGCCAAGACCAGCGTGAATGTACATGAAAGACGACCCGTGCTATTTTTATGAGATCCCAAAGTGTGAGGTAAACTGTATGTTGAAGATGACAAATAAAATCCTCCAGTTTATTTTTTCTATTGTTAAATGCTGTTAATCAATCGACTTGAATGAGTTTAAGTTCTGAAGATGATCCTTTTTATTATCACTGCTTGTTTCAGCATCTGCAGCCATGTTGGCATCCATTAAGGCTCACGGTTATTCTGACTTAGACTTATAGGGTTGACGTCTAGATTTTTTCTCTGCCAAGTTGAATTCTTCAGACAAAAAGTCCATCTGAGTGGATTAAAATGCTTTCAAATCCTCTATAGAGTCTGTCCACAGTCACTCATCTAGCACAGAGTTTACAAAATGTAACAAATCACAGTTACGCGCTTCTTAGTGCTCTTCCAATTGATTTTGCCCACTTACTGTGTGTCCTCACAACCTCCTCTGATATCATGACTCTCTATGCAGAAACTAGTGCCCCATTCCTATTAATGGGTCAAGCCTGTTCTTCTGTAACTTTGAATGCAGGGAATTGTCTGAAACTCTTGGGAAAGATAAAACATGTTCCAGTAAACCGAGGACATCTACTCAATACATGGAGGAGCGAATTCCCTTTTGACAGTACATGCAGAAAAACAATTAAAATTTTTTTTTTTAAAAAGACAAATAAATCAATTTCTTCATCTGGTTGTCGCTCCTCTATCTTATGCTGCCCTGGGCAACTGCCAATCCCCATCACTGAATTTATTTTCCTCTTATGCTTGCTTTGAGAAACATTGCATTTATGGTGAAATCCTGCATTACGGTTTGTTTCCCCCCCCCTGCTGTAAACAGTGTACAGTTGTTGAAGAAAGAAGTCAGTTCTAGCTGTTGCCCTTAAATTTTTTACTCATCTTGTGCTGCCAAAAAAAGGCAGAAGGCACTGTAGGTTATGACAGATAAACTTGGAGCAATTTTTCTTTCTGTTTTACTGTAAAGTTACCCTTGAAAACTGGATATTTCTAGCTTAAGTAAAAAAAAATCTCCATTCCGCCCCACAGTTCTACTTCTTAACTCACATGCAGCAGAAAGGAGCTGGGGAAAGTGGAAGCTGGAAGTCTGTGCCGAGAGCGCAGGAGTCTATTAAAGTGATCGCCACAAGTAGTCCTAAATCATTCAAATGATGTAAACACTTTGTTGTTATTTGCCCCCACCGTCCGGCCACCGGTGCAGTGTTTTAAAGAATTACCCAAACCATTTACATAGCACTGGGTCCGCTGTTGGACTATTGGATTTTATGTGGCCTAAATATAATTTAGGTCTCCAAAGTGTGAAAAAAGGGGGCTGCACAGTGTTTTAGGAGTGATAACAACCTCTCGCATTTACATATACATTTACTTTGTCTCTTGTCACAATGTCTTAACCTCTCTGTCCCTGTTCCAGACGTAAATGAACCTGTCTGAGATGCCTTTCCCACCTTCCCACTACACACACACACAATCACTCTCTCTTGCTTCTCATTCTTCTCCTCTTACTCTTCTTCTCATCCTCTTTCTAAATTGCAACTCTATATTTCTGGACCTCTGATGCAATTATGCCACCTCGATTGCCTTGACGTGGAAGCGGGATGAGGTGGGGGGAGAAAAAAAAAACAGAAAAAAAAACAACACACACACACACAAAGCCTGCCTTTTGTGTATCAAGAAAATAAAGGCTTGAAATTGCCTCCGACCGGCGCTCTGTCTCTCTTATTCTCTCTTTTCTCCCCCATCATGGACACAAACACATTCTCCAGCCTTGTCTCAGTCACATACACAAACGCGCGCGAGCAGACAGCTCGGCTTCCCCGAGACCGGACAGGATAAGAGTCGACAGTTTCCATTATCAATAACAAGATAAAATACAGAGGTCTTTTATCTCTTAAAATGTAAATTTATACAAGGCTCCATAGCTCGGTGCTGTAAATATCTAACATCTCTTAAGACCACAGAACTAGACTCGATTGATTTTTCTCCCCTCCTCATGGCTGCAACCATCTGCAAAATCTCCAAGTCTGGCATAATATCAATGATGAAATTAAAAATCTTCCATTCGTCTAAACCATGGGGGAGATCACCTTGGTCCAGGCCATTTGCTCTTTAAATTATATGATTGATTTCCTTTAAAGTTATTTGTTTATTTCAATGTTCATATCTGCTCTATCTAAATCATTTCTTAAGTTCATTTTATTGATTTCTTGGGGACACTGGCCTCTCTCTTTGTCTTTCTGTAACCTTGCTTTAACCATATCAGTTTGCTTCAGAGTTCATTTGCATGAAATAACCTAGGGGAGAAAAAAAAAACAAAAAAAAAATACACATTGATTTTTATCTTTACACTCTGGTGTCCTGGTCTCATCTTGCATGATTAATGGATGCAGTATCTTATGATACAAAGTCTACATATAATCACTTTGTACACATGTTCTTATGTTCTTCAACATGTAAATTTTTACCTTGTGGGATTATTTATTGCATCAGAGTCAATGTTTCAATAAGTTAATGTGATCCAAGTGTTCACAGAAACACTTGAAATGAATTTACAGAAAATTATGCACATGGAAAGTGGTTACATTTTAATATTTATGTAGTCTAGGAGATGCTAAAAACAAGAAGAAGCAAAACATAAATGTCTATTATGCTAAAATGATGTAACTTTAGTAACTAAAATGAACAAAAAATGACTTTTGTGTTATTCGTGGGGCGCATTTTCAGACGTGGAGTTTTCAATGTAAGCAGATCACACAGCCCTTGATGGCGCCACCCAGGGGCCAAAAAGAGGTTGGGGGAAATATCTATAATCTGTGTTTAAAGATTGTCACAAGCCGTGTGAAGGGGACGCAGCAAGCGTGTAGAAGAAGACACTCGGGTCATTAAAGAACCAAATTAAGCTTTGTGACTTACATGAAGAACACTTAATGTGTCGTGGAAAACGAAAATTGCATGTCACCCTAAGCAGATTGTCTTCACCTTTACACAAGGTGGAGATGCACTTCTTCAGCTGGGACTGATAGACTCATAAAGAGATGAAAAATCATTTGGAAGCAAATAAAAGACAGGCAGATGTTCACTTTCCAATAGAACAGTGATGCTAAATAATAAGGTCTAAACATTTACGTTAGAGCGGCCCAGTCAAAGTCTAGGGCTCATTTGAATTGAGTGCTTTTAGAAAGAGTTGAAAACTGATGTTCACAGACTTTTTGAACTCCACTCTGACTGAACTTGAGCCATTTTAAACAGAAGGACCGACAGAAGATTAAATGTCTAGATGTGTGAAGGTGAAAGAGACAAACATTACTGTAGAACTTTTGAAGGTGTCATTGAATGCTAATGAGCTGTCAATTATGCTGGGTATTATGGCTTGGCACCCAACTTTCAAAACTTTAAGCGATGACGCAATTGCGTTCAATTCTCATCTCCCTTTACAGCTCCATCTGGGTTTCCCCCATTGACCTGGATTTCTTCGCTAGAATTTCAAGAGGGCCAATCGGCGAACAGAAAAAGTTGTGATGTTGACATCAATTTGTCTGCCTGTAGTTTAAGCAGCAGAAGAAGTGAACAAAGCCGTCCAAGTCCATGTTGACCACACTTCCAAATATTGAACATTGAACACAGCAGTCTTGTTCAGCTTATTACTCTCTTTGCAGTGGAGGATGGTTGTTTACAGAGCATGCAGCTTCTGTTAAGCCCCATAGTGCTGAACCGGTGCATTGCATACAGACAAATATTAAAGATTGGGTAAAACTTCAGAGACCACGCCTACAGGAAGCCATTGTTTCCCAATAGCTGAGGGTTCAGAGCCTCTGCATGAAGCGAAGCGTGGAACAAAGGCTACTGGTGAAAAACCAGTAATGGAGAAACAGAAACAGTGAAATAGAACGATTCTGAACAGGTTTTGGGGGGCAATAACATGAGGAAAGTAGGATTTAGACGCATTGATTGGTGAATATCAGTGGTTTTTTATGTCATTTATTTAGGAGAAGTAAACCGTTCAGTCTAGATGGTTAAAGATTCAAACCGAGCTCTAAAGCAAACTTTCATTAATCTCTCGTACACATTCTAAATCCCGCTACAAATGGACGACATCACTTAGATTTATGCAACAACTAAAAATGGAAATCATTCAAGACTCTCATATAACCAGTGACCCAGGAACTGGGCCAATCAAACTCCACCTCGTTTATGTCCCCATGTTTTTTTTTTTGGTTTGTTTTGTTTTTTCCCCCCCAGTATTGCCGTTCGTTGATCCCGTCGCAGCTTTTAGATAATGCTAATAGATCACAGGCCAACGGGACGGGGCAGGATAATGGAGCTTTCATTGCGGCCTGATTAACTTGGCTGTAGGGTTCCACCTCACCCCTTTCAGCATGATGGCCCTAATTAATAACGATTGCTCCCCCCAAAATGTGCAAATGGAACGATAAACGAAGGACCAACTAATTAACTGAAACCATTTCTACTAATCATTAGTTAACATCCCGTTTTGTCATCATTACACTGATGTGTGTGCAAGGGCAGATAAAAGTGGCCGGCCCTTATTTTTCCAGCCCCTCCACCTCCATAAACCCTAGGAGCTATATTTGTTGCCCTTTATTAAAGACTCGCTAAAGTGAAGCAGTAGATTTTGGAAACTTTTTACACATGTAGATTTACTGAAATCATAATACCTTTGTGACTTTAATAGATAGTGTGAGAATGCCCTGGTTATACATGCAAACTGAGAAAGGTAGTAGCTAAACCTCAGCTTCCTCTGTCTTGCTGACAGTTTTTTTTCTTCTTCCTTTTCTTTTTTTTTTAACCAGAGAGGAAATTAGCATCGGCCAAAACGCATTTTTTTTCTTTTCTTTTTTTTTTATGGCTGTGCAATGCAACCCTTCTTAAGAGGATGCTGAGATGCACAGTTCATACTTGGACCTCTGAATTTATGTGGCGGTTCCAGATGCTGAGGAATCAACAAAGCTCAATGATGAACAGGCACAGTCAGCCCCGCTGCCAATCAAAAAGTTAATAGTCTGTCCATCGAGAAAGGGAAATGACCCCCTGGGCTTCAGCCGGCGCATCTCTCTAGCTCGCGGCGAGTCGAATGCAACCGCTTTTGACTTTTGTCTGCGTGCGAGCAGGATGCCGGCATTTTGAGTCAGCCTGCTCTTCATGTTTCTGTCAAAGCGGATTTTCTAACTGAAGCCCTGTCTGGTGCTGGAACTAAAATACGAGTTTTGGAAATCTTACTTCCAACTTTCTCATAAATCACATTACTACCACAAACCTCAAATAACCTTTTTGACAGACCAAAACGAAGTAGTGAAAAATTGTGACTTGGGACGAGAAAAGAGGCATGTTTTTCAAAATTTTTTAAAAATAAAAATCCGACCAGGCCTTGGGTCTAATTCTATTTAATTCGTACTCCGAGGCATATAAACCCCCTACAACCATATCCGGATTTATAATCTGTGGATGCTCCCAAATGCTGTACCTGCTACAGCCACAAGAACTGATTGCTGCCATGAAAATAATCCTGAGTGACAGGATATCATATATCTTTGTATTATGATATCCATAATACAAAGAGAAAGACTTTGTACAGGATGGAAAGACACTTTTCTGATTGTCTGGAATCACTTCGGCCAGATTAAGCTAAATTAACTAATTCTAGACTCTTGCTAAAACTGTGGCATACGATGGATGCCACAGACTCTAACTAAAAAAAAAAAAGAAAAGAAAAATAATCAAACTACCTAACGAGTAAAATAGTCCAGCACTCTATTACTTCATCTCACTATAAAAGCAGTTGTTCTGTCAAGGCCTTAGAGGTCTGTTGGAGAACATTAGAAAACAAAAAGCATCATGAAGACCAAAGGAAACAGCATACAGGCTCAGAGTAAGCTGATGAAGATGTTGAACATCATCAGTGTTAAACATCTTATGAAACTCTTGAGTCTATCATCAGAAATCAGAACAAGCACTGCACAACCACAAACCTCCCGAAACACGACTCTCCATCTGACCTAACAGGCTGAGCAAGGGGGGCATTAATCCAGGAAGCAGTCAGGAGGCTAGTCTGCAAACACAACAGAGCTCCACAGTGCAGGCGAGGAAATCTGTTGACACCCGTTATGTTTCAGAAAACCTTTGCTGAAAGCGCTCCATAGGATGTCTTCAGTTTTGCTACAAGCCAGAGGATAATGTTAGACATTTGGAGAAGCTGCTCTGGTCGGATGAAATAAACTTAAACACTGTGTGTGACCAAGGGTTCATTTAGATGCATCCCTGTTCCAACACGGCTGAAACAAATGAATAGCTCCCGGCCAGGCCTCTGCACAACTTAATGAGATGATGAACGCTTAATTCAGCCACGTGGAACATTGATCAATATAGTTGATGTGAATTTGCTTGATGATTTCAATAACGGGTATGACAAGAAGTAATGGTCATTGCTCATTTCATAATTGGTCACTGTATTATATTTTCATGATGTAAAGACCTTTGAATCCGCTTGTTCCATACGCACTTTCTACTTTTCAGATTTAAAAAAAAAGGAGAAAAACATGCATCATTTTCTATGAAATCCTGATAAAACATTTAAAAGTTTCTGAACGCAATATTTGAAATGTGGAAATGTTCAGGCGGTGCGAGTACTTTCGCAAGCATCTGTACTTGCAGAACGTTTTGGATGATGAGAGAACGCAAACATCTAACATCGCAAGCTAAAAAGATTACAGAGAACAATTGTGCGCTCTCTCTCTCTCTCTCCAGTCCTTCAGCCTGCTGTTTTTCCTCTCTGCACACCTCCATATGTGCATTTCTCAGCGAAAGCTTAAGGCAGTCTTTGTCAGTGTTAAATTGGAAAGTAATCCTGTTATAACCTCACAGAGGTTATGTGCGAGTCTGGGTGATTAAAATTACCTCCAAATATTCCAAAGGAGCCGTTATTTATTGGTGCATGAAAGACACAAAGGAGAAAGCTGCTCTATTATTGCCAATACTCAAAAACACTTCAGAGATGTACGGTAATGAAAAAGCCGTCAATAGTCCTTTTAAAACAGCCTGATTTAGTAAAACTTTTATGAAGACAGTAAATTTTATGTCTTATTTTCCTAATCCTTCCAAAGAGGGAACATGAGGAAATCAATAGGCCGGCCTTGAATTTGGCCAACCTCTAATTATTATCTGGCTTGTGGCGATGATCAGCAAGTAATTGCAACTGCTGGGCTTCTGATGCCAGCGACAGGTCCAATAGCAAATGTCTACATGCAAAGCACTTATCTGGCTTAGCGAAATCTATACAAGAGGGTCACAATCCCTGTAGAGACTAAGCCTGAAATTGATGCTTTCGGCTTATAGATGAAACCACTTTTCATATGCGCAAAACACACATTTAAGTGAATGAGAATAATTCTCACAAAAATAAAAGATCGGTGTGATATTGAGTCAAGAAGCTACATCACTGGGGGGGTTAAGATTAAGATAAAGATATCTTAGTTGTCAAGACTTAACATAGTCTTAATACCTGAATGTTGGCTTAGTGTAATGCCAACATATTTGGTTTAAGGAGCAGTGTAATTACACTTTTTAAACGGTTTCTGATTCTCAAACTTTTAAACCAATAATTGCTCACTTCTAAATGTAGCAGTGGTTTATAGTTCAAATCTGGCAAGACAGGTTCTTTAGAACAGGATGGTGTGTACATCTAATGAAAAGAACCTTGAATATGCTAAAATATGCATCTACAACAATCCACAGTATAAATAATGCTTATTTATGTAAGCATTAAAGTTATTGTTATTGTTAAGCCCTGAGCATTCACAAGCAAGACTGAAGGAGAAAAATAAAGCTACTTTAACAACACTACAGTGAGAATTTTTTTTGTTATATGTGTTGACAAATAAAAACAAAAACAAATGAGTCTAAACTGAAGAGAATATGTCATCTTTGAATGAATGTGTCACTTGTTTCCCCGTTTAGGACGGTGGGTTAAGGAGTGTGTCAGTATTTGTGGAGTCACCTATTCGTGGACTTTTCTGTGGAAGGTGATTCCAAGTTATCAGCGGAATATTGGTATTGTCTGCAAGATTCAAAAGAAAACGCAGCTTGTGACGCTGGAATAACAGAGTGCAGCGCTGCTTAACTCACATTTGGGCTGGTGCCTCCAAACCAACTAATCCAGGAGCTGCTTTTGTTTCCCCTCGGCCCCGACCGGCTGTAACCCCAGCAGAGGAAATAAGGAATACTGTAGGTGCTAACTTCTGCTGTAGCTCTAAAACTGCATCCAATGAGTGTATTAATGTGTTTTAAAGGAAGTTTAGTTTTTGAACTAGTAAAATAGGCTTTTATAAGCATTTTAAGAGGAGGCTTCAAGCATTTGCATATTTTAACTATAGTAGTTTATAGTAGTTGCTGTAATCTTTAACCCGCATAAATTCCAGGGTTCCACTGTATAAGACTCTCAGCCTTCACTAAGGTGATTTTTGTGTGGGTTTTCATGACACTAAGCTCTTAAATTTGGGGACATCCTCATGCAGTCACAGTGGAAGAAGACAGGGTGGTCTAAAGCAGAACTTTATATCAGTGTGTGCATTTTTCAACAGCGATGAGTTACTTTGCTTGATCGGCACTTAACTGAATTACTTGTGTGACACGACATCAAGCTGAATGTAAATATCAGTGGTACTAGAGAAAAAATCTGCTAAATTCCCTCTAACCAAAATGGGTTTCCAAACAGCTGTGCTTTTTATGGTGCCTTCCAGTACATCTCATACGTTTTATCCGTTCCTGTTGATTAAAGCAAACCAAAGATGTACCGCACTCATGACTTTAAAATGGAAGTGCGTACCAAAACGTGATTTTTGTGTAGGTTTTCATGACAACTTGCTGTAATTGGTGGAATCATGAACTCCGCCCTCTACAAGAACATACTGATGGGGACGACCAGCGATCAGTTTGTGGTTTTGACTTCAAGAACTGAGTTGTGCAGCAGGAAAGTGATCTGAACCATCCAAAGTTTTGGAGCGACCTAGTCAAAGTTTCATCTTACACCTGATTGAGATGCTGGGTCACAGACTTAAATACATGCCATTAACAGTAAAAACAAAATCTCACCAAGTAATTTTTGTCTAATTTTTTATGCAACTATCTTAGTACATTTGGGGGGGAAAAAAGGACAAAAACCAACTTACAAGAAATGTTTTAGCAACATATAGGAGGTTGTTTTAAGTCAATAATCCCTTAACATTGATTAGATAATTTAAAAAAGTAGTCCCACTGGCTAATTTCTTTCACTTAACATGAGAAAAATATTTTGTTAGAAGTGAAATAATCTTCCGCTGGAACTGGCACTATATTATTTAAGATTAACAAATTATTCACTGAAAACAAGCTCCTGTATCTTACTGAAACGTTGTCAGTTTGTTTTGTCCTACTTTATGTACAACGGATATTTGAGCAAGAAATTAGGCAAGAAGTGCTTAGATTTTTTTTTGTCTTTCATTGTTCCTACTCAAAAATCCTGCATATTTTAAACAATTATGCAGTATCAACTCTTTCCAAGGCACTTCAAAGTAAAAACAATGACCCAGAGGAGCCTTCTATACCAGAGTGACACTGAAAAGTCCTGACATTGACGTGAGTTTCAGACAGAAAAAAGCAATAGTGGATGATGTGGGGTGACAAATTATAGGGGAATTAGAAATTAATGATTGTGCCAGTATGTAAATGGCAATTAAAGGACAAGCAGTGCTTCAGGCTCTCTGGCCCAAGCGCCTCCATTTGTTTGGATAGGGACCGACTCACATGCACACACACGCATTATGCTTCTAATGCGTACGGAGGCTGTGACACACATCCATACGGGGCATAAAAGAAAATAAATCCAGAGCGCCCTGGACCAGATCAGATCAATCGGCCATAATGGCAGGACTGATCATTATGTGCTGCTTTTGTTTGTTTAAATGAAGAGTGAGTGGGTCTGCCATATCGAGTTGGATTAGGCGCTGGGAAACTGTTGCCCGCAGCCCCAAAACGCCGGACGAGAGTCGCCACGTCAGGCTCTACAGTAAAACACGACGACGGCCTATTTAGAAATCGATGTCAAACTTTCATTAGAAGGGTCAACAACACGGATATATCGTCTAATTGCAGTATAGGTCAACAAGGCATGAGAGGAACCCGCAGCAGAGATATTGCTTCCCAAGGGGAGAGGGCGGGGTGGAGGGGGGGGTGGGGGGGGGGTTCCTGCATGGCCAAAAAGATTTAGAGCTATGGATTTGTAAAATTCAATCCTCGGTATGGACCGTTAGGTTCGGAGAGTCGGGCCTCGTTCATCAGAATTGTGCTGCATCCTCCGGTTATTCGTTTGCTCCTTTGGTTGTTTTTTTTTTTTTTTTTGAGCTGATTTCGGGAAAAAGGCCTGAGCTCGGAAAAATTCTGCTAACAGGCTCATTGACAGGGCAAAATAAAAGGCCTGTGTCCTGCCTTCCGATGATGAATGTTCGGCTGCAGAGACTGATGGAGGGCCTCGCTCGAGGAGTCGGTCAGTGCTGACCTATACTGTCATGGGCAAACCAATTTTGCTTCTGCTGTTTTGGTTAAAAAGCCTCTAATGAGAATATCGGCCCATCGGATGAGGAGGCGGCGAGGCCTTATTGGCTGAAATTGCTGTATTTTCCAAGTCGTTATGCTCTCTCTCTCTCTCTCTCTCTTTTGCTCTGTAGGAAATGTTATTAGTGCCATGTAACTAAGTATTAATTTAAAATAAAACTATAGTCAAAAAAAATAAATTAGAAAAACTGATGTGATAAACATTTTTAAATTACTGTGAATGAGAAGTATTGTGTCCTACCCTCAAAACTTCAACAATTTGTGAGGTTACAAGCACAGTCTGCTTTTCAGGATTTTATGTTGCATAGTTGAAGGGAAAAGAATACCCGTTCTCGCAAATGTTTTACAAATCTGAAAAGTGTGGCCTGCATTACAGTGGCGTGCCGGTCTGGACTTTGGTCTAAACTGGGAGTGTCCAGAATGCAGACCTTGATTTGGCCTTCAATTGAAGAGTGATAGCAAGTTGGCCCTCCAGCAAACAGATCTGAGGTAAAAGGACAGATTTTATCACTTTTTTTCAAATTGAATCGTTTTTAAAAGGAAAATGTTTGGTACAATAAAGTTGTATATTTTATATTTGTTTAAACACACAAGTAGGCAGGGCCAAAAACATCCAGACTTTCTATTCTACAGATTTGAGTACCAAGTCACTTAGCAGGGCAGACGAAAGTTCTTGTTTTTGTTACTGGGATTAGAGAAAGCATTTCTAGACCAACAAAATAGGAAATATCCCACCCAAAGAGTTTGGAAACTCTACACCTTTCTATTATTCTGGAAAATAACAGAGGACCTGTTCTAGACCTACAATATATATATATTTTTTGTGTGTCATTAAAATATAGTTCTTGAAGGTTATATTATTTTCAGTATTTAATTGGAAAATAAAAAACTGTTAGCTGTACTAGATTATTTTATGGCCATCAGAGTAATGTGGGATGAATACAAATGGAGGCCACTTAGGTTGTTACTCTTAAAACCCGTTTCCATAAGTAACATTTTTTCATTGTGGCTATGCACTACTTTATGTTTGCCTGACAAGAAATCCCAGTAAAATTGTGAAAAAAAACAAACAAAAGAAGTTAAATATATACATATATAGATGTACATATTTTAAACAACAAAAATGTCTCAACTATACAAAAGCAACAAAGCTTCAGGACAGGATATTCTGAAAATTACAACAACCTACTTTATCAAGTTGCTATGAAATGCTTTTATTAACTTATCTTGTATTTTAACTACATTTTATTCCACTAGCTTTTTAAGCAAACGCTTCAGGCAAGAAAATCCACATTAGAGTTCTGCTTGCTGGACTTCAGCAAGAACTTTGGCATCTTAACCTGCAGCCAGGAAGATGTCACACGTCACATCAATACCGGACGGTGGGGAGTTAAAGTTTGACACGTAGCGACGAGACAGGCATGTTGCAAAACCGAGACGTTCGAAGCTTCACCTCCAACCGGGCTAAAAATTCTCCACCGTCCGTCCCTCGTCATTTCGGACTCCCAGCATGCACCCTCCTCTCTCCCCCGGGATATTAGAAATGACAGAGTGCTAATTAATCCATCACGCTGGTTAATTGAAATGATGTATGGTAGTCATTTGTTTTCTTTGATCCCTCAGCTATTAGCTCTGTGTAACTGTATGACTAATTAGCATGAGAGCACTTCTCAAATAATTAGCTGTAATTAATCTGTCAGCCGCCGGATAAAAATGACTGCGCCCGACAGTTATGACAAATTGCAGTGTTGATATAATTATGTAATGTTGGAGGCCGCTCAGTGTCATAACACCCCCACCCCCTGCCCCCCAGCCCATCTTCGGGTGTAAATCCAGTTTGTTCAAATTGGTTCTCCTGTAGTCTCTCCTCCCTCGTTGCTTTCTTTTCTTTCTCTTCCCTTTCGTGCACGTTGCCAGAAATGATGCCGTCTTGCTCCCGTTTTGTTCTTTTTTTGCAACCGTTTCCACGGCAACCGTGTCAAGTGATTGAGGTCGAGGGTCAAACTGACCAATAGCGAGTAAATTACATTTCTCGGAACGATTCCCCATGAGCTCCTATTGAAATCGAGCTCCGGCCCTCTGATGGATACATCCTGTCATTCACAGTTTAGGGAGGCAAAGGGGTTTCAGGGAGGATGGGGGGCAAGTACAAACATGAAACCAAACACTTTCTCCTAAGATACCTTATGAAGAAGAACTTAAAATAGCAGCCAAGGTAGCCTGTGTCTGCCATTCATTCATTAGGTCTATATATATATGAAAAGAAAGAAAAAGAAAATTACAGAAAAAATAAACAAAAGAACCAAGTCCTCATGTCCACACTTTTTGGGGGTGTTTATTACCACACCAGCAGCAGTAAATAGAGCAGTTCAATCCTCCACAAACACAAGGCCTGAAGGTCATTAGTTTGTCTGAACCAAAGCTCACTCAATCCCTCAGCTAGAGTTCAAGTGCTGACACTTGCCCCCTGTCTTCTCTCTGCCTTTCCCAGTCCTCAGAGAGCATCCCACCACCTCATCTGAAGGCAAACCCCCCCCCCAAAAACAACCAACAACCAAAAAAACAAATGACTTTGATTTATTGTCGAATGTGTAGCAAAAAGTGAGGGGAACGAAACAACAAAAAACAAAATCCATTCTAAATCGAATTGTCTTTGTGTGAACTCAAGCCACCACGGGCAACCGGGGGGGGAAAAAAAAAAAAAAAAAAAAATAGATGCGACGGTGGCGGCCGTAAATGATACGGCGCAATAATCCGCAGCGACCCATCTGAGCGGCTGATAAGCCATCACTACAGGGGCTGGTCGATACTAACTATTCATTTCCGAAATTATCTCCGCATTGATCCGGTGGACAAGTGCAAGCGAGGCAAGGGGGCACACTGGCCTTAATACAATAATTATATAAAGGGTTACAAGCTCATCCTCCCGACCAATAAAGCCTGTCAGCAGCAGGCAGGCACAGCGAAGCCCCATAATCCATCAGCACATTGGCCCCTGACCTCCGGGCTTGGAGGCTTTTTTTTTTTTCTTCTTCTTCCACGCCACCACCATAAAAGTTGCTTACCGAAGGACGCTGCTGCTGGATGCACCTCAGCGGGCAGAGGTGGGGAAAGCAGATCGGTGGATGGTAATGTCGATGCTGTAAGTTGACCTCGTTTTTGCTCGGCTGGTTGCTCAAAACACTTTCACGCTGAAATTGTGGGTGGTCTCCAGAATGTCTGGAAAAAACAAACTGCGGCATTACTGATTTGGAAAATAAAAAAACTGAGCCTGGTGAAGAATATTCAAGCGTATCTCAGTTCCTATGAATATCACAAAAAATTTAAAGGGGATCCATTAAAAAAATATTCCCATTTAGCAAATTTTTATTCTTTCATTTGGGGCTCAACTGCTTCCAAAACCAGCATAAGTGTTAAAAAAAAATGGCAAAAATGAATGATTTTTCGGTGTATGGAAAATGAGCCCTTTCAAAAATCTCCCAACTGCTAAGTAATGATACTGCGCCATTACCTAGCAGCCCATGCAGAGCTCCACTCCAGTTGGTCAACTGTTTTTTACCACTGTATGCCTATACAGTACAATGGCTGCTGGAAAAGGCAAGAAGCCACTTTCTGCATTCTTGTTGGTTGTGCAGGAGGCTCCACTTCTGCTTTTCTAAGTCATAACTGTGCATCTGTTTGAAGCAATTCTCAATTGCCAATGTGAACTTTGAGTTGGGGGCTGGTGTTCAACAGAGCAGTTAAGAAACACTCCAGATGTGTTTCTGGCGAGGGAATATACATCCTAACATTATGTAAAATGAAACAAAGTCATAATTGTACATTATACTGCCCCTTTAACGTCTCACCTGAGCAAAAGGCTCCATGCCACACTGCATCAATGCAGTAATCCATGCATAAGGAGAACTTCATCAAGTACTGAGCAGGTTTATTGTACAGTAAAAAGAGTAAACTTTCTCAAACCAAGTTTTAGGATATTGAATCATCTCACCTTTAAGCCCCAGTCGTCTAAATAATCAGATTTATCACTAGAAACGAATCACTCTGCTTCGCTTTTTGAAATGAATACGTGACAAAGGAACGTTTCCTTCAGTTTTTAAATCACAGGGACGCACATTTAAGTTTGCAAAAAGCAAATCCATCTTGAGGAAAACTCTGTTTTGACTTGGCCTGATAAGACGGGGATTTCTCTTGCTCACAATTCTTGCCGGGTCGCAGCTTTAAGCATGTCAGGAGTAATCTGTGGAATTATCAAAATGAAATGAATATTCAAGCCACCTGCCATGGCTCAAGCAGAATCACTGGCACACCAAATAATAAGGGGGCATGCCATCTGTCTGCAACACAAAGCATTCATGCACGATTAAGGACATATATTCCACCTAAAATTATAAAATAAAATCCCCATGTCTGGATGATCTTAGTGTCAAGTTTGATAAACCCTCCACTATAAATAAACTGTACATGCAGTTGCATATTCACACACATAAATTTAGGCGTGCCCAGCTCTGGGACACTAGAGATCAGGTGTAAAAGAGCTGAATATTTAATTTAGTCTTTTTTTCTTCTTTTCTTTTTTTTTTTAAGAACATTGACGACAACTTCTCACGTTAGCTCCGGCGCAGAGGACCTCTGTCCCCGGTTATCTTAATAGACTAATTGATCCGCTATCGAAGAGGCACATTCCTCTGAGCATCACTGAGACAGCCCGGCTCCAATCAGACAGGCATGCGTTATCAAACTGGGAAGTCAATTAAGAGAGAGAGAGAGAGAGGAAGAGGCAGAAGAGGGACTGGCTCCAAGCTGACACCAGACTGGTTCTCACAAAGAGAAGTGGCTTCCAGAGACTTTGTCCGGCCAGCAGACCTGAAGGAGTCAGTGATTTAGTGCTGGATGATGGGATATTATCTGAAACGTAACCCAGCTTCTGCTTAAAACACTGACCTGCGGTATGGTTTGGACTTGAAGGCCTCAGGAAATGATCCGTTAAACTCGTCCTGATAGAATTTTATGAATCGCATTAGTGCAAGACAGTTCACGCCCTTAAAAAGGTCAAGTTAAAGGTCACAGAAAACTCACTTTACGAGTTGCATACTTGACAACTTCCTTATTTGTTATGTTGCATGGGCAGATATTCTTTTTTGTGACTCATCAAAACGGTCATGTTTTTAAGAGCTGGATGAATAGTGACATTCCTATTATGTACATAATAGGAATGTACATAATAGTACATTCCTAGTTTAAACAAAACTTTAGTTTTGTTTAAACTAAAGTTGGATCAAATGAAGCCAACTTAAAGCCCCTTTATAGCCCAAACCGTCTCAAAAGCTTTTCTTCCTTCACATGACATTCATCTTTCCAAAACGTGAAATCTTTATTTACCGACGCTCCGTTTCATCCGCTTTCTCCTTCACCAGATCACCGAGGTCCTCGCTAAGAGGTGAAGATTACTCCTAATGTGTATTCTAAATGCGGCTGTAAGTGCATTAGTGATCATTTTAGATACAGCAACTTAAACGGGCCTTTTTTGCAAAGAGGATGTAATAAATATTGAAAGGACGCGTCGAGGCTTTATCCACCATTTCCCTTAATTGCTTCAGACTGCGTGACAATGGCTGCTTACTGGACTGTGGCGGACGAGCGTTTCGCCACAAGACAAACAGGGGATGTATCCATTATCCGAGCCGCGCGGAGGTCGGCGACCTGCAACGGGCGGAGGGCCGGGAGACGCTGGAGATCGTGTGTAATTTAATCTTCAGGCCAAAATAAAAGAAAGGTGGATGTACGGAGAGGGGCGGAGCTGCAAAAAAAAAAAACAAAAGAGGGCAGAGGAATGGACAGCTGTCTCGGACAGGCTCCACTTCTTCCCCAAAGGCTGCAAGGCCCTTCCTTTTTTTTTTTTTTTCTTGATCCACTCAAAGCCATTGCAGTGTGCCTGATTCTGCTCACTCCTCTGACACTTGTATTAATGGTATTTTGGGGCTGGAACTGTAGATGTTGGAAAGCGATTGTGGAGAAGCAGCTGTGGCTCTCCTACTCTCTCCCTCTTCTCTTACTTTACTAGAGTCTCTTTCACTGACTCCTCTGTCCTTTCAGAGCCTCCCTCAGTCCATCCCTCACCCCTGTTCCACTGCACACACACACACACGCACACACCCCCTCTGTTCTCTAGCCATTCGTTCAGTCATTACTGGTCAGTGTCAGCACTTGAAAACTGTTGTGCTTGCCGAGCCGGTGTCATCACAAGTGGAATTAACCATTTTCCCTGTGCCTGATTGCAAGACGCTCCACTCATTTCAGCACTCCCATTCACTGCATCAAGACCTACTGACAGAAAGCAAAGCCTTCTGGCTTTTATTACAGGTATAATACGACAGTAGCTGTTATTGGGTGCATAAAGAAAGGGGTGTAAACATAACGTCCAAATCATTTTTTCACGGATTTCCAAAACAAAATCTGAGGGAATTCATTTCTACGTGATAAACCGACATAAAGTAGCAGATACTGTAATTGTGAAGCAAAAGTAAAAAGGGCAACGACAAAAGTATTTATTGTTTAATTTACTTATTTGCAAGTAAAAATCTATCTGAAAAGTGTGGCATACACATGTATTCAGCCTCCTGAGTCGAGCCTTTATTAGACCTGCCTTTCGAGTACCAAAGCTGGCTTCGTCCACCAGCAGGAGCTCAAGCTCAAAAAGATCAGATTCAGAAGAAGTCAGGAAACAGCAGGTTACAATTCTTCAAAATATCTGGACTTACAGTATGCTTGGACTTGGACTAGGCCTTCCTAACACACGAGCTTTGCTCTAAAACAGGGATGTCCAAACTTTTTGTCAAGTCACAAGGACTTGTGGGACAAGAGAAAAAAAAAACTATTTGTTGAGATTGTTTAAGCTTCATTTTTCCTGGTCAACTATAAAGTAACTGCAATATTTTAACCAAGAAAATTCAAATAAGGTACAGAGTAAATTCTGCAGAGTTAAATCAACACTATGCCGAGTCTATTTGGTCCTTATCAGAATTGGTGTTAATTTAACTTTTTTCAGAGTTATTTCAACAATAGTTTGAGTAGATATAACTTTTACAAGTGTTAAAACTACTCAGTTTCTTGTTTTGTTTTGTTTGTTTCTTGTCTTTTTTTAATGAAGTGATGTGTTCTTTGCCAAATCTTCAACTTCAAAAAGCACTTTGGTGGATTTAAAGAAAGTAATCTGGTTTTCAAATTGTTTTGGGCTCGATTAAGCAAATTTTTTTGACACTTATAAGAACAGGATTTGCTTCACTTTCTTTCAAAACGCTTGCTATATTTAGCCAAGTTTAATAAATTATATAAATGCTGATTTGGCGGCATCAAAGTCAGATTTTCAGTAAAAGTCTCTGGATAAATGTGGTTCTAGTTATAAAAGCTCAACTGTGAAAAGACAAATACATTGTGTTGTACTTTACTTTTTGCATTGTAAAGGGATGATGTCTGTTATAATTTTACCCTGATTACAAATTTAAAAAAAATCCCCAACTCCATTAACAACCTATTTATGACATAAATAAAGGTAAAAGTTACTTTATTGTGGTATATTATGGCATAAAATGTGCCTGGAAAACACATATATTTTTCCAATGTTCTCCCAAACATGTCTGACCTGAGAGAAGTTGCTCCTCCATCCTCCCTACCTTCTTAGTGTCAAACAAAATTTGTGTCAAACATTTGTGCAGCAAATTTTTTGTTTGTGCCACTGTTGTTTTAAAGATACTAATAAATATTTCCAGAGGTCAAAGGTCAACCAGCCCAGCCCAAATTGACAAAAAACCAATATGGTTCCAATCAACTATGCTACAGGGAAAAAAATGCAGCTGCTCAAACCAGCACAAAAATAAAAAGATGTAATTTTG
The DNA here is from genome assembly GCA_903066815.1 of Brachyrhaphis roseni. NCBI lineage: Eukaryota > Metazoa > Chordata > Actinopteri > Cyprinodontiformes > Poeciliidae > Brachyrhaphis > Brachyrhaphis roseni. Next base: position 26,625 of record CAEFZY010020234.1, on the reverse strand, counting down.
CTGCACAAAGGTAGCAAACATTTAACACCAACTTCGTTTCATTTGAAGAAGGAGCGGCGGTTTCTCTAACAAACCTCTGAATTGCACACTCTGCTTACCAACCTGTTGACTTCTGAAAGGTAATTTAACGCACAGAATTCAATTCAGAGGCATCAGAGGGAAGAGAGACAAACTCCCTGTATAAGTACCTTCGCAAGGCCCCTTCTGATTTCACCACCATCAAGAACACAAGCATGGTGTGTTCTTGATGGTTCACACACATTCTGACTGATTCACACACATTCACAGTGAGATGTTACAACCAAGCGGAGGGAGGGTGCCCTAATGTTAATCCCAGTTGGACACGGTTAAATAACACGCAATCAGTCTTTCCCAGGTACAAGTAAAAGAGGTCAGTTACAAGCCAATGAAAGCAGCTACCAGATTTATCCTGATCTGATCTCCAGGGATGACATGTAAAAGTATCCATGGGCGATCACATATAAACAGATGATGAAATTAATTCCTACAGGGATAAAAAAAAAAAAAAAAAAAAAATTATAATCACTTGGGGATTACATCTAAATTCTTAATATCTTTGTATTTAGGCCTTCCGTGGAAGTAATCTGCAGTCTGATCTGTCCGGTTACATTTCTTGGGACATTTGCAGAAGATCATGAAATTGCATTAGTAATACAATACAAATCTGTCCCCCTCTCAGTCCACCTTCCTCCCATTCATCTCTTTGCAGAGGATTACAAGATTTGATCCAAACTCTTCACCGTCGCCGTAGTCGTCGTAGGTGGCCTTGACATTAAAGTCACCATGAGAACTTTAAATAAGCATTACCAGCCGGATCAGCTTTCTCGTTTTTTTTCTCCACAGCAAGTGCTTTTGGGTTAGACGTAACACGCACATAGTCCGACACAGGAGAGAGAGAGAGAGAGAGAAGGAGAACGAGAGAGAAACAGGAATACAAGGGTCTCTCAGTTAATGTATCATCATCTGAGTGGGTTTGGATTGGAGTTATTAGAGTATTTCACTTCATTGCATGACCTCCTGTTCCTCCTCAGATCATGAATCCTATTCATTACCCAGTCCTTCTGGAGTGCCCGCCTTTATAATATTACTCAATTTATATTCTGAAGCGGGCTCCTGGGAGAGCGATCAGCGCTCCGAAACACCGGCCTCCCCCCCATAACCCAATCACAATATTTAAAGGGCAGCAAAGAGCTTTTTAATGCGCGTCGTAGATAACCATTTAAAGTGGATTGCTTTGGTTTAATATGACCTTAACAGGCTGGCAGTCACATGTGAAGAATGAATAAGCTAATAGGAGAGGCGACAGGGAGAAGGAGTGAAATCAAAAAGCAGAATATGAGAGATTTGTTTCAATGCCAGCCGGGGCCCCCCCTCCCTCCCCCCAAGCCCCTCGACGGCCGCTGAGAGGAGCATGATGGAGAATCACAAGCGCGCGAATGAAACGGGACAGGCGATGAATGGAGCTACCGGCTCGCGTTCCTCTTTCTCGCCCTCTCCCGGAGTATGAGCTGCTTTATCACCATAAGAGTCGAGACAGGTATGAATGACACATTTACATTCGGCCCAACAATGGGAAGCTCGTCTCAATCTCCATGCAAAGCAAGCAGTGCTCTCTGCAGCTGGTTCAGACAGCGACAGGAGCACGCAGGTGGAACATGTTGGTTTGGATGTAACCAGGAAAGCGTCTGCCCTTTGTAAAAGGATGTGACGGCACGTCAAGGACGACACGATGGGTTTCGGTGTTCAAAACTCAGCAAAAATGTTAACTGTTGAAATGAGGGATGCACCAATTCACTCTTTTTCCACCTCCGATACCAATACTGAGGTTTTTGTATGAGACGATACGATTCGATACAGAAAAACAGCCCTGGATTGACTTAAATGGTTTCTTTTTTGAAACAGACAGATGTACTGATTTGTAAATTTAGTTGGTAAGTCTGCATCAGCACACTTAAATATACCAATGGCTTCATAAGCTTGGTCAAAATCAAACATATGTAGAAATACCACAACTTTAATTTGTTCAGTCAGTGAAATTAGACGTAAGAAACAAAATGGTTAAATATTTAAACAATAAACTACAAAAATCCTTCTATTGTACTATGGAAAACTTAAGCTGATTTGTATAGATTTGCTGAAAATGTGAGGCTCCATCAACAGTACTTGCAACAAAAAGTGCAAAATAAATTCATTTCAAAATGCGTGTATCATTTTTCTTTGAGTTCCCAATTATGTACTCTTTTGTTGAGAGTTTGTGCAAAATGTGAGACTATTACTAGAAGCCTGGCTCAGTCAAACATCAGACTCCTATAAGCACCAGTAGCTGTGTTTCCATTACAAACATAAGCAAAACTTTGTCAATATTCCGCTAATGTGGAAAAAAATAAATTTGGTACTTTGCGGTGTTTCCATTAAATATCTCAATTAGAAATCACAAATGAAAAAGTTTGCTCCTGTAATAAATACTACAAAACATGCCACGCCATGACCTTCCAACTACTTCCTGTCTTCTTCTTCATGGTTTCTGCCAGTAGTAACATTCGGTTCTTAATCACATGACTCGGGGGGTTGCGAAAAGTAGCGTTTCCATTCTAGGTTTGCAAAAAAAGAAAATCACCTCATCCTAGCCAATGACCAAATTAACCTTCGAAATGTCAAAATGCACAAGTCCATGGTCAATGGAAACCATGCACAGTGGAAATCTTTTCCTTTTCTTGCTATAGACCTGCAATAATCACATCAAAACATTTCAAGTCATTAATTTTAAAACTTAATGTGCCATGCTACCTCTCCAAGGTACTTGCCATTTAACCGCTAGAGGTGCAGACTCAGCATCTCTAGCGGTGGCAGCAAATCATCTGTAGGTAGATGAACTCTGATGTCCTTGATATTAATCTCGGTGCATAACCAAAGGCATCATTTCATCTTAAATCTGGCCGAACTGAGCATTTTTAGCCAAATGAAACAGTGTAGTCCCCTCCGCCTCTTTCATTAGATAAAGCACACTGACGCTTTGAAATTGACAGCCCACCAACCATGACAAGCGAGGTAAATTATCCATGCAAGTAATTTATCGATATCCTTTCAAAAAAAAATTTTTTCTCTCCATTAGGATGTTTTGTCATCATGGGCAAAAATAAATTCAAAAGACTCATCTGCAACTCAATGCAAATGATTAAAAGCAATGTGCTACAACAACAATTAAATGGAAAAATAATTGACCTTGTTCATTTGTAAAAGCAGCTCGTTTCGGACGTGACGTTTTTCAGTTGTTGGTCAAAACTTGCGATGAAGAATTTAGCGATTAGTCAATTTTGCTGTCTATATATATATATTTTTTTTTAACAAAGATTTTAATCAGCAAATGAACCTCTCTGCGGACAAATGATTGATGCGGCACAGCAACTGTCTTCCTTTAGAGTGAGTGAATGAGTGCAGTGTGTATGTAAGCATGTGAGCAATGTGGATGATATATAATAATCCTCTAAAAACAAAAGACAGAAATGAGAAGCAAACATTGCATTAGCGTTTTAGAAATGTGCCACAGACAGAAGGGTCACTGTGTCTTACCCAGTATTAAATTCTAATTGTGCATATTCTGCAGTGGAGGCCTGTCAAATCATAAAGATTAGATTTAGGTGATTGCAGAGGAGCCTTTAGCTAATGCAAAAATCATCTTTTACTGATGCCTTCTTTTTGTAATGGCGGCCGAATTAAATTCTCTATATGGAAGAGGAAAAAAACATCATTAGGGGGCCAACAGCATTATTCATGCAAATTTTCTTTAAATTGTAACATACAGTGTTTTGCCTTCAACCACCCCCCCTTCTACATTTGGTAATTATATAACTAACCGTATTCGTTTTGTTGGGATTTAATATATTAATATAATGTTGGATATCATTTATATTTTGAATAAATATAAATTTAGTTCCGTAAACTTTGACAGACTATTAGAGCCAGGCTAATATACATATTTTTTTAAATGGCAAGAATAAAGCAATAATACTATTGTTGCTTTATTCAACAATAAAGCAAAGGTTGTAATAATACCTCAAAAATCGAAATAAGGGAATAAAGTCATAGTATTACTAGAATACAGTTGGAATATAAGGAGAACGACATGAAAAGTAAAAAATGAAAATTGGGAATGTTGAGCATCTTGTTCCTTTTGCAAATAAGGAAATAATCTTTTAATTCATAAACATAAAATGATCAGTAGCAGGACTTTGAAACGATGTTACAAACGACTGCATTACGAAGAAAGAACAAGACCGACTTGCTGCGCTAGTCACATCAGATCTTAACTATCAAAGTTTTGGCTCATTAAAACATTTCTGACAATTTATTGCATCTTTATTCTGCTAATGTTATATTTATTTCTTTTTTGCCATAACTTTATCCTGGTAATTAAAAACATAAAAAATGATATGGCCCTAATAGTATGTCGTCGATGCTCCTAAATAAAATCTAGTGTGACCAACGTCTTTCAGAAGTCACGTAGCTTAGCATCGTGACTCATAGCATAGTCCCCGTATGTGTAATTTGTCACTTACTCTTATTGAGAACTTTAAAGCAGGTTTAGGTTATAAAACAGTATCTTGATCTTTGTATACCCCATGACTCACTGTTTAATCCATCATCGTAAAAATGCAAAGAGTACAACTGCATACCTACCAAGACAAGGATGTGCAGCTAAACTCAGGAAGAATCGCAATAATCAGTAAAGCAGCCAACAGGTCCTTGACAGTTGAGTTATACCCTCAAAGAGTTAGACATCCTTCCCGTTATCAGTGAAACAGTCTGCCGGTGGAACTAGCACTTTTTAATCAATATTAAAGGAGCAGTGCAATGCATTTTCCAGGTACATTATGCTATAGAATGGAACCATTAAGCAGCTCATAACTTCAGTTGATGGAAAAAAAAATGCTATAAAAAATACTTTGCAATTTAAAGATTTGAAATTGAGCCTTTGCCTTTTTAAAATTCCCAGCTCTTCCTGAGTCTCCACCTTCAGGAACTCATCACAGTAGCATTCTATTAACCCTTTAACGTTTCTACCAGCGTTTCACTGAGAAGTAGTTCATATAATGAGCTCAGCAGATGTGCACTTCAACCAGGTGTTTGCTAATTGCTTCTGGATGGTCTGAAGGAGTTGAGTGGGGGCATCGCAGGAGAGGGCTGCTCTGTGTGGTGGAAGCTTGGAATCGAGGCTTCGGAGGCGGCACTACGTCCACCCAGGCGTCTTACACAGCTGAATGGTTAAATGATTTTTTAAACATGCAAGAAAGAATCCAGGCAACACTCCAGATATGTTTCTGATGAGGGAACATCATAACATGATGTAAAACTCAAAAAAGTAAATTTATATGATATTTACCCTTTAAGGAATTATTTACTCAAGCTAAAAGTTACTGAAAAGTAACTTGCTGCAACTTAGCTTGCTGAAAAGTTACTTGTAAGTCAGTTTCGTCTCACTTTAAGTGTACAAAAGATATTTGCATTAGAAACTAAACTTCTCTTTGTAAGATTTCGTCTTTTCTTAGTGTAAAACTGCTACAAAATATATTACGCTTGTGGTTGTAATGTGACAAAAACAAGAATCCAAAAATTTCAAACACTTCTGAAAGGCAGTGTACATCACCTAATCTCCTACTGCTGTTTAGTTTCTGCATTTTAAACCCTAGACGAAGAAGTGTGTCCGTTTAGGAACATTGAATGTGTAACCTAGCTTCCCGAGACGCTGATCGTACACCGGATCGTCGCTTATAGGGATTGATACCCCTATGTAGAGATCCCATTGCCTGCTGGGGGAGACTGTATAAATCATCCACTCTGCGCTGATATACAAACCGCACAATGAATGCTCGGTGGGCCAATAATGAAAGCGATTATTGGCGGGTTTTAAACTTTTTTTTTTTGTTTTGTTTTATCTGCATGCAGGGATGGAGCCATTTCGGCGGTGAGAAATGGTGACAAATAACTGCGAGGCGCTGCGAAACGCTGCCGTTCACACTTTCTGAGATTAATGTCATTTGTATCAGTTAAGCGCCAGAGGGGCTAAACTGCATGATGAGGGAGATCTGAGGCAGAGGAGAAGGAGTGAATGAAACGGAGAGAAAGTCAGGCGAAGTGGATCCAAGGTTGTGTTTGTCAGGTGGGTTGGAGAGGGAGGGACGATACCGGGGTCAAAGGTGGATCTAAAGCAACAGAAACAGAGGAGCGTTACATTTCCTCTGGCCACCCTAAATAATGTCCACAGGCCCAAGTTATTAACCTCTTTAAAGCCCACAGAGCAGAGGAGCGCAAGCCTCCAGTCAGGCCTGGTCGTGGTCAGAGGACAGATAGCAGAGATAATAGAAGTGCACATTGGGGAACAATGCACCGCTGTATCTGGGGATGGGTGGTGGGGGAAGAGTAAAACAAGTGAAGGAGCAAATAAAAAGAGAATAATCTGAGCTGCAAAGAATCGATGGCGGAGATGAAGGCGGGGAGAAAGAGAAATGCACTTTCTTTTCTCCCCCTTCTTCTGCCTTCACGTTTTTTTTTTATTCTTTTTGTAATAGAGTTTATGATGTCTTATTCTCCCCCCCCTCCGAACCCGCTCATCGAGGAGGCTGGGGTGAGATTGCGCCAAGGGGAGTGCAGCGGAGGGGCTAAGGATGCTGGTTCACGGAAGGTTCACCCATTACCCGGGCCCTGCAGCCAGCTGGGGGGCTAACCAGGATGATCAGCGCGAGCCACAGCCTGCACAGGCCCCAATGATTTTCACATCAAGCTGCCTGATGTACAGCTCCGCCGTCCACCAATCGCTCTCCCATATCGATCCCCCCTTAAATGAGCCTTCCCCGCTTTGTACCATGAGCAATAATTAAAAAAGCAGCACATTGATTTTAACTAATATTATGAGAGATCAGGATGTGCACATGCTTACAAAACAGCTAAGTCGCCTTAGCCCGCCGTTTTGGCTGCAGAAAAACAAAAAGGAGGGCAGAAAGCGAGAGCATGGGAGGGGGAAGCGCTTGATTAAATCCAAGGTAGGAAAAGCATGCAAACATACAAACACTGGAAGAAGAAAAAAAAATAAAGTATTCAGTTCGTGCTCGATCGCAAATGGAGTTTGACATCATCGATGCACATTGTGCTGCATTGCAGTTGTTACTAATGAGAAAACATCTTACTGGCTGGATTGGTAATATGAATTTATCATTTATAACTAAGTGTAGGAAATTCCACCTGAAAACCTTCAACAAAAAAAGTCTAGTTTTGTGGAAAGACTTAAAAAAAAATTGCACATATGTACTCAACTGTCATAATTTTGTCAAGATTTTCAATTCAGTTGAGAGACACTTTATTAATCCCAAAGGGAAATTGAATGTTGTAACTCATGTCAACCAAACATCTCTTCAAAAAGGCAAAGCGAATTGAAGGATCTCCAGTGGCAGTCAGTCTTGCAATGAATCTGACAAACCCTCTGACTGAAGACATGGTTGATATTTAACATAGCAACTCATGACGTAACAGCTCTATATCTAAGTAACAGACTGTTTTTCACAGCAGCATGTCCTAAATAACTCCAGTTGTTGACAAGCACTGCTCATCCAACTTACTTGCTTCTGCCGCTACCATTTATGTCTGGGTGTTCAGTCAAAACGCCAGGCAGAGAGACTTTGGAGTCAGGGATTAGATTTTTTTTTTTTTCATTGTGATCAATGGAAGAGAAGATTCTGCTCTGCATCCATCAAGCTTTTCCATTAAACTCCTCTGGGATTTGGGGTCAAAGTTCAGGTATTATTTAAGCTTTCTGAAATGAAAAAAAATAAACAAAAACACCTTGTTGCTATGGTTAAGCATCATAACAACGCAAAGGTAAAAAAGTACGAACAAAAGCCTTCCTGCTACTGGGGCTAGTAAATACAGTCAAGGCTTGAGTCTCCCAATTTAAGGGAAGATTGCATACAAAATTTTATCTCTGAAGGTTAAAGTCGCACATTCCAGTCGGCACTAATTGTCCATATGAATGTGAAGCCTGCATAACTAGATTTCCTCAGATTTACGGTACATGTTGAAATGTATGTACAGATGGTACCCCAACTCTCTGTCATCCAGATTGGAGTGCCAGACCATGATGACTGTGACAGTACAACTTCCTGTCATTTTCATCATTTCTGCCAGGCGCAACTTTCAGTTAATGATCACATGAAAAAAATGTGATCCATTGCAGTTTTGTAAAATACACCAATTTCCATAAAGCCAAAAAACCACCTAGTCATACCGCAAAAACTTATCAAAAACTGTATGGTTTTTTTTCTGTTTATTTTTTTTTATTGCCACGTTACCATTAAGCAAATTTATTTTTGTAGTTCCAATTTTAAAGGTCAATGGAGACATAACCACACAAGAAAATATGTTCACCCCTCGCAGGAAATATGCACCACTGCTACAGAATCAACTCAAGCGACAGTCAAATGACTCAGAGATGTCATTTGATCTCATGCTACGCTATGCAGACACACTGTCTGCACTGATGAAGGTTTACTCATCTCAGCTATCCAATGCTCAGAGAGGCTCTTATTGTAGCCAGACCTGCTTTTCGATCAGCTCAGCCAATCACCGCTTGACCACCTAACCAATTGTAGACAGTGTGCAGGACACTGAACCTCCTAAAATCAACCAATATTTTAATATGTTTTTATTTTTTATGTTAAAAAAATAAATGAATATTATACAAGATGGTGAAATCACAGAAAAAGCAATGCACCATATCCTGACATAGCAGTACAGCGTAACTTCCATCACAGTAAGTATATGTGAGGGAAAAGGGGCATATATGTGTGTCAATAGGTGCCGCGTCTGACCAAGTCACGTCCAACTATGTGGCACTTCATTTTCCACATTTCTGCTAAATTACTCAGAATGCTTTAAAATAAACACCTATGCTTATTATGTAATCTTTTGGCTTCTCTTTGTAAAGGAGCAAAATGCAGCAGAGGAATGAAACTAAAACCTATTACATTCAGACACATGGTGGCAGTTCATTTAGCAAAAATAATTATATTCAGCTTAAAGAAGCGCAAAACACATTTTTGCTGCATTGTGCCCATCCTGATTAAAGCTTTACATACATAAAAACCACCAGAACACTTATCTGTTCACATTTCGCTGTGCGCTTGTGAACAGATAAATGGGTTTTATGACGTTAAATGTTTCAAACACAGAGGCTCGACATATGCTGGGATACTGCAGACGCTTGTAAGTGATAAGTGTCACGAATGGGAGGGGTGGGACTTCCTGGCTGCTCTGCGGCTGTGGAGCTGATGGTTAGTCCCCAGCGGACACTCCGCCGTACTTTGGTCACCGTGGCGCTAACACCGGCAGTGGGAGCCATTAAGAGGCTCCTGTAAAGTGGCCAAGGGGCCCGGGCGCCCTGGCTTCGCAGTTTTGGCTACTTATACGGTATCGCAGGCATCCCATAATCCTCAGCATATGGCCGCCGAGTGTCGACAGGCATGAAATTACATCAAGGGCATTTTTTGATAACTGTCGATATGCTCTCAAAGACGGTCAGCCTTATTGACGCCAAAGTCAAAGGATGGCGTGTGTGTGTATGTATGAGTGTGTTGAAGAGGGAGGGGGTAGTCTGGGTGTGATGAGGGTCCTGCAATGTCAGACAGATGCCAGTGAGAACTGATCCAGAGGGAGCCTGCTCTTTATTGATATTAGTAAATTGATATTGATAAGGATTTGGATTGCTATGGATTGCGTTAAGCAGCGGTATAATAGAGAGGTCCTCAAAAAGGATTGCGGTCAGAGAGACTTTATTAGAAGAGTTAGACTCCTCTGAAGTTTGGTCATTTCAATAAAGTGAAAATTTATTGGGGGGGAGGTTCTTCTCTTTTCCTGTCATTTAAAAAAATAAATAAGTCAATGCAGCGCATCAGAGCAGATTGCAACACCCATTTTCTTCAGCATATGAGTCACAACAGTCTGTTAGTAACCTTTTTATTTTGGCCTTTTTAATGCCATTTACAAAAAGAAAAAGAAAAAAAGTTTTAAGGAACCACAGATTTACACTTTTACAGAGAGAAGGGCTAAACTGAAAGTTTAAATGTGCGTCTCTTCCAGTAAGGGACAAGCCATGAGAACCTCTGTGTCACATGACATCACAGGCCATATGCATATATCCAATATTAGCATGCTCTACTGCCACCTAGTGATAAGTGAGCATTTCAATATTACACCCAAGCGCATGGATTATTATGTCCCACCATGTGGCACCTAATACAGCATTTTGAGTCAGAATGTTTTGAAAGTAGCAGATTTATGTCCGAATGGAAACCCTAATTATGGAGTGAATCAACAAAATGATCACCATAGAGGGATCTAAACTAATGCAATTTAAAAGCTATATAGATATTTGTATTTATGACCAAATTATGCACCACAGAGTCAATAGCCATTATGTAAAATAGAGGTAATGTAAATGTCCTGAAAACTGATTCCCGTGGGAAAAGATATGCTGCTTCAAACCAGACCTACAGAGAGCAGCCACACTTAGCTTGAATATAATCTAGTTTTCAGCTGAGTAATCGAGAGCATTTCAACCTCTGATAGTCATACCACTCTGGACTCCTGTTGCAATTTCTCTCATAAAATAGTGTAGACTGAAAAACAGGCGTAATGTGTTGAAAATGTTGTATTTGTTTTGCTTGATGTTCTCCCATCAGCGAACAGGATGTCAGAAAATGTAAATATAAGATTTCTCTCCCCTTTTGTGTAGAAGCAGCAAAACTAAAAAACTGCCTCCATTTTATGGATAATAAAAAAAAAATCTGAACGTTACTGACATTCATTTTGATTCATAAATTATATGAAAATGACACTATCCAGGAGCCTACAGCACTTTTTTTTCCTGTTTAATGTATTCTAGACTTAGAAAAAGAAAACTGAAATGGTTAAAATCAGAAACAGTAGATCAGGTCAAAAAAAGTCTTAGTGAACTGCTAACACTGATTTAATTCCAGCCTGAAGGCTAATGTAGCATCATTTTTTTAAACAAATGAATCATAATGGAAAGGTTGAAAAATCAGAATATCTAGTTATGTACAGAACATGGAAAACTAAGGTTGGCAATGTCAGTTTATACATATATAACATATGTTTCCACAATAATAATATAAGTACAAATGTAAAGGTTTGCAAAAACTGTTCCGTTTACTAGACTAAGAATGGAGGAAACTATATAAATAAAGCAAAACATTTGGCAGATTTTTTATTTTGTTGATGTGACCTTTGAAAGAATACTTAATCTTGTTTATTATTTGGATTTATAGACAATATCTAATGACGGATGTCTGAATGAACAGACAACACAGACGCACAACCAGTCTGCACAAGAGGCACTCGCGTCCTACGAGGGTCAGACGTGTTTGGTGAATGAACAGCGGCTACGTCACTGAGGCAGGACGCCTCATTATTTGTGAATGAGCTCCTTCCTGTTCAGCCATGCTGAAGCACTTTAAGCCGCCAACTGGAAATAAATATATGTCCGTTCCCTCCCTGCGGTTCAACTGTAGAAAACATTTATCCAACAAAACAAGTTTGACAACTCCAATGTGATTTCTAGAATGGAATCTTGTTCAGTCTTTTTTTTTTGACTTAGAGGTAAAATTGTGGAAAATGTGACATTACATCACAATCATATTTCAAGCACACAGTAACTTTGATAGCACTTTAGCTCTGGAATTTCTTTGCATTATACAACAAACTTAAGAGTATTTTACTAGGAATTTATGTCATAAACCAACAGAAATAATAGATCATTTGAAACTGAAAGCAAAAGGATACATGAATATTATTTTGCAAATAAAATTCTGGCAAAATGTGGCACACACTTGTGTTTAGCCACCAATGCTTTGCTACAGTATTTTACAGAAACAGTTATCTTCGGCTACAGATGGAGCAAAGTCTATTTTAAAAAATAAATACAAAAATCCATCTGACTTTATGGAGGGCAACTGTAAACACCAGTTTCCAACTCTTGGCAATTCGATTTAGGTCTAGGCTTTGACTGGGACGTTACAGTTCATGAACCAACCTGTGGCTCCAGAGGCGCAAGTCCCTCTTTGGACCCTCTGACATGGCTCAGTTTTGGAAGTGGATATGAAAACAAACTCATGTTTTGGCTTTTTTTCAGTTTTTACATGGAATATTTACATTTAATTTCTTCAGCAGTATCACCAGTCATTTTTATTTTTGATCTACTTGCCTTATTTAGGCTGGGAACTAACCGCAAATATCAGCATGGCTTATAAGAAAATGTTGCCCTTATCTTTTAGAAAAGGTTTCATGTTTTTCTGCATTTTAAAACCTAAACACAGGAATAAAACAGTTCTTTAAAAATGATTTTCTATTGTAGATACTTAATAAAAATGAATACTGTTAATATCTAATATTTGCAGCTCTAAACCAGTTTGCTAACCACAATATTTTAATCTACTTTTCCATTATGTCCAACCAGTTTCTTCCTTCCGGATGCAGGGTATGATGCTGCCACCACCGTGCTTCACCATGGGGATTGTGTATTCAGGTTGACATCTAATAGTTATTCTGCAGCACCTCCAAAGCTGCCACATCTTTAATGCATGTCTGAAGGTGTTCTATAATCTTTCCAGTTTTGGATGATGAAGTTTTGTGAGAGAATATTAGTAAAATAAATTTGTGAGTTTTCTACGAGCTTCTGAGGCTTTCACAGCACAGCTGGGTTCAAATGTATATTACTGAACTTTATGAACTTTTCATGGGACAGGTTTTAGTCTACAGAACCGAACATAGAGAAGCAGTAATCAGTTTCTATGCGCCACAAATCTTGGACAAACTTCCAGAAAACGGCAAAACTGCTGAATAACCGAGTTCCTTTAAATCGACACTAAAAACTCACCTGTTTAGAGTTGCTTTTGATTAATAATAACTGGAGCATTGATGAATATATTTGATGTGTATTTTCCTGATGACGGCATGTGACAAGATGTCATCTTTATTGCTTATTTAACAGTTGGTCACCATTATGCTTTTATGATATAAAGTACTTTGAACTGCCTTGTTACTAAAATGCACTATACAAATAAATTCCATATCAATTGCTTGAATTTGATTTCATTTAGAGTTACAAGAGTTCGAAGGCTACCAGTGCAAAAAGATCCTGAGGGACAAGAAACAGTCTTGGTTGTAAAAACAATAAATAAATAAAAAAATCAGGAAAAAAAAACAAGCAGTCATGGGTAGTAATACTTTTGGCGACCCTTTGCAAATACATCAGATGGTACTCGTTTTAAAAGTCATGTGCTTCACCATTTCTGAGCCTAATTAGTTTCCATTTACAGTGACTGGGATCCCTGTTACACTGCTGGCACACAGCTTTACATGTTTCACATCGCATCTTCATTCATTCATTCATCCATTCATTCATTCATTCATTCATTCATTCATTCATTTCCCCATTCTCTCCCTCACACACACTCAGTTTCACTTTTCCTTACCAAACACACATGCACTCAGACTCTCTCCCTCTCTCACACACACCTTCATACACACACACACCCAGAGCCTGTACTTTACAGATATCAGCTGTTATCCCCGTCTAGCATCAGTCCCCAGGCACTATGCTAACAGCCTCCTCTACAAGCCAATTTACAAGGATTCTGGTCATGTTTACATTAGCCCTCTCTCAGTGCATGAAAAGAGCAGGGCCGCGCCGCGGAATAGAAATGAGCAAATATGAATAATTCAATCTTCCTCCTGGCCATTAACACGTCTCCCTTGAATAAAGTGATAATAGGTTATCATCTGTGAAATGGAAATTTCATAACAGAGAGCGCGCGTCTCCGGTTACACCAGAGGAAATTAATTTCACAGCACATCTGCTCCACAAAGCCCCGGCCCTCCAACGCTAAGTATGAGAAAATGTAGTCGTTCGGCTCCGCTAGCTTTCTAATTAGATTAGCACGCTTATTTGAAGGCGGGAATCTTTAGTCTAGTCAAAGGAATTAGTGTTCCCCATTATGGATACCTAATATTTATAATAATGAAACGACTGTGCCAATTAGAGACGGATAAAAATGTATTACTTTACCTTATTATATCAGCCAGATGGGCTCAGTGAACGGCTCGTGCTGAGCCGTAGTCTGGCCTTGTGCAAATACATGACAGTCATCTGCGTGACCAGGATGTTCGGCCCAGAACAAGCTGAAGGTTTTAGGGCAAAACTAAAGTTTTCTTCTTTTTTTTGTTTGCCGTCTTTTCTGAAAAAGGTCAATTCAGCTGAAACGAGTCAATCTTTAAATTGAAAAACTTGCAGCGCGCGGATAAGGCGGTGACAACGGTGTAAACAGTTATGATTTCGATGGCGATCTTGATAAGGCAGTGAGGGAGTGAAATCTCTGAAGCAATAAAAGGATTTCTCCCCTTAACTTACCTTCCCCCTCCCCACCCCCTTCCAACTATTTCCATCATTTTTTTTTTGTTTGTTTTGTTTGGTTCCGTTGTTTACTGGTGGACAGCTGTAAATGATAAGAGATTGAGGGCCGGTATCTGAAATGGGGATCAGCAATCCCTCTGGTGCGTAGCTATGAGACTCAAAGCAGCAGAGTTTAAACCCTGCTGAGTCTGGAGGAAGAGTAGTAGGGGAGGTGGGAGGAGAGAGGGAGGAAGGGAGAGGAAGAGGAGGAGGCCAACTTGGACATGATGGCTGTTGGTTTTCCCCTCTGAGGGCTGGCATTTGGGAAAACCAGTATTCCCAGTAATTACAGCTACAGTGGGTAAATGGAGAACCTCCAGGTCGGTTTGCATCAGCTGAACAGGCTTAGTTGCCAAACATGGAGAGTTTGGTCCCAAGTAGAGATGTACCAAGAATTCTGCTCCCCCCTCACACACACACTCACAATCGGTGGAGTTTCCATTGCAAATGCGTGCAAACCGACAACTTCACAATTGCAGTGTTTCCATTAAGTGATTAAGTTTGTGCAATATCATTAACAAATGTACCAGAGACAGATACAGACACAAGAGATTAATATCTCATCATCAGCCATTGGACAAGTCGCAAGAGTCTTATCGAGGCATTGGGAGCTACTTATGGGGCGTTTTTGTGAAATTGTGAGAAGAGCTTGGGATTCAACACTTTCAAATAACAAACTCAACTTTTGATGAACTGTGTGATGCTGTCAGATGCATTGTCCAGTGATGCCAGAGCCTATAAAGAAGCGTATTGCTACTGCACGCAAACTGGACTTGTAAGATGTGAGAAACAAAAAAAAGCGCTTCCATTGCAGTTTTGTGAAATACAATTGTAACAACCACCTCATTCTAGAACAAAATGTTTTATTGGAAAAACAGTTTTTTCAAAATTGATGTTTCCATCTTTCCAGAAACCACCTCATTTTCTCAGCTTCTTCAATGATGATCTAGAGTTCCTTGACATAAAGGATCGAGTTAAAAGTAGTTTCATCATCATGGAGAAAACTCTACATCTAAGGCGGTTCTCATATACTTTCAGGACATCTACCTTAGTTTGTGACCTACCTAAGCTTAAATTATTTTCCCAGACAGTGTATTATGGTAATGCTATGTTAATGTTTTCAGCTTTCAGCATGCGGTGTTTATTTTCCTTTTCATTCGATACAGCCCAATCAGTTTAAGGCTTAGAAAAAGCTAAACAAAACGTGACGTGTCAGTAGCAGGCTTTCTTAAGTTTGTCCTTCTTCGAAATGAATCAAATCCCACAGCAGTTACACCACGTTTCAGACATCGCCCTGCCAAGAAGGGAAACATTTTCTTTGGATATGCATGGCTGACATCTCAATTGATGCCAACAGCTGGATATGATGCATTTTGAGTAGAAAGAAATCTGACTACGAATCCACTCCCCGCGTCATAGATAACAGAAAATATTTCTCAAGAGGATGAAATTCAAGGCCCAGTTAAGTCTGGTCTTATTTTGGAATATAAAAGTTTTACATATTTACATGGGGAAGAAAAACAAAGAGTCGTTTTTGGCATTTGATGTTTATACTGCTCTTGCCTTGGAAGAAGAAATTTGACTTTTCTAGAGAAGTAAAAGCACAACGTGACAAATAGAGACTTTAGTGCATTTACCTCCATATCCTTAACCACAATCTTTAACCTTTTATGAACCAGGTTTCCAATGTTCGCTTGGATATTTTTGCTTATTTTAATAAGTTCTTTAAATGTCATGTGAGTAAATATATTTGCCTATTTATCCACAACAACCGGAACCTTCAATATCTCGCAAGTAATCGTCGCAATTTACGTCTATTAAAAGAGCGCCCCTCAGATTAATTTTCGCTCCCTGCTGCGTCGGGGGTGAAATTATTGTAATAACCCGATATTGGCTGAAAGCGCAACGTCCCCCCTTTAAGAAACCGTTGGAAGTTTTCAGATGGAGCAAAATGTGGCAGAATGTACTGCAAATTTAGCTGGATCATCAGCGCTCCTTCAGTCATATCTAATTGTTTAAGCTAAAGTGCTGCTAGGACTTTTCCACATTTTGCTACGCTACAACTGTAAACCACATCATATTTTGTTGGGATTTTATGTATTAGGTACACAAAGCACTATTCAATCACTGTAAAATGGAGCATTTACAGCTTGCCTTAAACCAGGAAGATACAAACATGCATCTTTAGTAAACATGCAAAACACTATGGAACCAGAGGACTAACACAGCAAATCACTGAACACGCCATCGCCACAGTGAAACATGGCTGTGGCAGTATCATGATATGGGGGAAGCTTTGTTTAAAATGAGGAACAAAAAAAAAGCAAGTCAGAAGTAAGTGGGAAAATGAATGGAGCTTAATACAGAATAATCCTGAAAGAAAATCAGAAGTTGCAAAACACTTAGGAATGGGACAGAGGTGGAGACATAAACCCAACTGAGAATGTTGGAAATTTGCGCCATCTTGAGCTATTTTGCAAAGAAGAATGAGCTAGCTGTGCATAAACTGCTATAAAAAAACAAAACAATCTTCCAGCTGTGTACAAAGTTACCGACATGAGGGCAGAACACAAATGCAAGCAGCACTTCTGCAATTTTGAATTGTCTTAAACATTTGAAAAATATGTTATTTCTACTTTCTAATAAAAAGTAGCACTTATTTTTATCAGAATGTTACAATACAGTGGACCCCGACCACGAATTCAGGATTTCAGAATTCTCCTATTTGCAGATTTTTCTGTTCTTTGTGGAAAATCTGCATATTTAGCGGATTGTTACGTAGAAGATATCTAAAATTGCTTTTAAAAAAATGTACTTGGATGCTGAAATGCTTAGGCCCAATGCTACATGATGCACACAACAATCAATATAGGAGCTCCAATTAGTTTCCTTGGCACTGATCGCCTGTAATGGTTTAAGACCATTTCCGCTTTACACATTAATGCATATTAACCTATATTTGGTGTTAAAGCATATTTAGAGGCGGTCTCTACATTAAAGTTTGTGGGTGTAATGACGCAAACTGTGAAAAGGAGGTATAAGTACTTTATGAAATAATTTTTTTCCTCTCTTTCCTGGACCTGCGAACCTCTGCCATGACATCCAGCCGCCCCTTTTCTGTCAACATCCCCTCTGCGGTGTTTGGCATCTGTACACCTGAAACGCTTCATACCTCAGTCCCACTAAACCCGACCTCTCCAAGGTTAAAACTCAGGCGGCCGACACGTTGTTTTCAATCTTCTTTCACAGATTAGGGCATTTGTTGTATAAGACACAGAATTACAGCCGCAGTGTCCTAAAAGATGTAGCCCAATCCACCGCTCTTAATTTTGCAATTCCATCACCTGCAGAGCCCGGCTCCTCCATCAAAACCATTAATGGCAATGTAGCCTGGAGCATTATCAACAATGACAGGTAAATATTTAGACTGTGTCATTGGAGCAAACAGGCCATACAAGGTCAAATGGCTGCATTAGGCTATTAAAGCTTAGCTATATTGGTCTTAAAGTGTCAGCAGGAACAGTGTACACAGCCAGGAAAGGTTTCTGTATAAACTTGTGCAACTTCAGAGTGAAGACTCAAAGACTTGCCCGCTTGATGATTTCTGAGATAAAGCAACATTTAGAATTTTAAGATAAAGGGGGAAAAAAAGTTGTGTTTTTATTATGTGGCACCACTTTATATCATTTCCTGTTTCCAAAACAGTCACAGCATCAGGGGACCAAACAACTGGGTTGCAGGAAGAAAAAAAAAAAGGTCAAAGGATCCCATTTGCTGCTCAAGAAATCATCACATCTTCAACAACAACCACTTTTCAAATATGTCATTTATCACACAATCAGTCATACAGAAGCATGCTGCCAGAGAAGAAAAAAAAAAAATCATAATTGGAGTTTTTATCTTTTCCATTATTTCTTCCCACAACCTCTGTCAACAAAATCAAAATGCCTTTTTGAGTCCCGTAAGAAAGAAAGTGCAGCTGTGGGCCTAAACGCGGTGGCCTTCGAGATAGGCTGGGCCGGATAAGAAGAAAGTGAGTTCTTTGCTTTTGTGTCAACAAGAGACTTCATGGCTTTAAAGTAATAAATCATAAAAAAGAAAAAAAAAAAAAAACTACTCGGTTCCTAAACATTTATAGATAAGGGAGGTTGGAATCAAATCAATTTAGTTTTCTGTACATAAGGTCCCAGTGTGGCCTGCAAACAGCTCGAGTATCAAAACCATCTCGACATGAAGCCACTGTAAATGCATGACTGTGAGGGAAGTCCACACCAAAAAGAATAATAAAAAATAAATAAATAAAAATCTACTGTTTAATTATACGGGATCAAAGTTCTGTGTAATAAAACCAAAAGACAAACACCTGAATTTCTATGAAAATGAGATCGCAACATCTTGTGAGTGCAGTAAAATGTAATCCTTTGCAATGACTTTTAAATGAAAAAGGAAAAATTGATACCCTGTAAAAAATTAATTGAGTACATTCATTATACATTCTGTGGCTATGCCATTAGGTAGACCTTGCTTATCTGGGTTTCGTTAAAGGAGGTTTGAATTTTACCCAATTGCTAACATTTTTCCATAACGTATGTAATCCGCCAGTTCGGCGCTGTGAGTTACAGGAAACTTGAATGCACCGTAAACATGAATCCTGCACTGCGAGGAGAGAAGTGCTGAACTGAACAAGATGGCTGTTAACGTTAATTCAATGTTTGAAAGCGCGACCAACACAGACTGAACGACTTTGTTCACCTCCTACGCTGCCACTGGCAAAACTACAGGCAGACTACAACCATAAAACAGCACAGAAAAATCTTCACCACTCACAACTTCTTCTGTTCACAGATTGGCCCAGAAATTCTACTGGAGAAATCCATTTCAATGTCAGAAAGCCCAGACGGAGCACCGAAGGGAGATTAAAATCAAGCAGACTTGGGTAGGAAAGCAATGGCCAGGCTAGCATTATCCTGCTGGAAGTAGAGAAACACATGGTCATCGACAACACTCAAGTGAGTTATAGTGTTAAAACAATCCTCAGTTGAAACAAAGATTTTAATTACATTTTTCTTGGAAAGTATTAAGCGTTGATTTATCAACAGAAAGTGCACTCTTTGAAACTTCTCATTTTGAGTGCAAGTAAATCAGCAGCTTTTTTTTAAAAGAAATTAATTATATGAAACCATAACAGGTAACTAGCTACTCCTTCATGACCTTCCTTGTGGAAGGTTGTGAAGTTGTGCACGACCTTCCACAAGGAATGAGCAAAACATGCAGCTGATATAAAAACACCAGAAGAGGACACAGGTTGGATCGGGACGTCCAGATTTTGTGATCAAAGATTACAAAATCTATGTCCTTTTCTAAGATGATAAATCTTTTTTTTTTAAAAGTCTGTCACACTAACCAAACCAAAATGACTGCATTTATACATTCAAAGCAAGAAGAAAAACGTATTCAATTTCTATGACTTCTAGGAGGTTTCTCCAAACAAGGGCAGCTGCAGTTTGAATAGTTTGACCGATCGCTCTGAACTCGACCAGAAACCCTTGTTTATGGCACTGTCTGTGAATCCGCAATGAAATTAATGCCTCAAAAGTTGACGCGCGGCTTGACTCGGCCCTCGCTCGGCGACAGGGCCATCCATCACGGAGTTAAGTGTCAGCGTTAAATTATCCCCTGCTATTATGACAGCAACATTACTCATCAGGATTAGGGCTAGCCAAACAGAGGCCCCTCAGCTGCAGCCATCTCCTGCCTCGTATCGATCGCTGTTCCCTCCATTACCAACACGGAGGCTATCTGCATGACACCGGCACACTGCGCATGTTGATGATGCTCTTGTCTGCTTACCGGGACTCGGCTCGTATCACGAGCCAGAGAGGGAGGAGAGAGAGGGAGGAGAGAGAGAGAGAGAAAGAGGGGAGCAAAACTCAGGAGAGAAGAAGAGATAAAGGGGGAGACTGTACGCAGGGAATCTCCAGAGACTCGAGGCGTAATGAAGTGCTGGATGGGTTTAATACAAGGAACAGAAAAAGGGGTGGAGGGGTTGGTAGGGTGGCCGCTGCCGTAGTCAAAGTGCTGTTAATATCTCCTCCGTTCCTTAAGCAAATCAAGTTATCTCCTGCTGCCCGGGTTTCGATAAGGAACGGATGAGGTCCGCTGAGAAATGCATGATTTAGATGCTGTTTCAAGTGAATTAGATAGCTAAAACACACAAAACTGTACGATCTGAATCTACTTGCATGTCTTTTTTTTTTTTTTTTTAACTCGACGGAGCATGCACTCAGCCTCAAGAAGGGAGATATAGCTGTGGCCGTGTCTACATAAATCCCTCATTTCTATGCCCTTGCCTTCCAATGCCTCAAATGTGCCACAAGACATTACTTAAATAATGCCTGAAGGTGCAAACGCCACCGACGCTGTCCCCGTCCGTTCAATTTGAAACGCATCAAATCCTCTCTAATTCCACATCTCAAGCTTTTAAATTGCCCTGTGCTCTGAAACGAAACCGAAGGCTTCAACTTTGTTTCAAGACTTTTCTTTCCCCCCCCCCAAAACTCCCCTTTTTATTTTCTATTAATGTCAACTTTGTGTTACTCAGGCAGGGCAGAGAGAGGACGGGGGAATAAGGCCATTTTCTTTTTGTTGTAGCCGTCCCGAGCGCGGTCGCGCTGGAGCATCCGAAGAGAAGGCAGACCTGAGGATTTGCAATGCGGGCCAATTTTAGGAGGTGAAAGCCGATCTCTACAGGGACCTGCATGTGGCATATGTCTTTCAGATGGAGGAATCTCTCTGGATGTTCCTCTTTAGCCGGGATAACGGTGGAGCGCATCGACAGAACAAGAGCTGTGCTCATTTTAAAAACCTGAGGTCGACAGATGAGCTCTTGAACTCATTTTGAGGCCTTAAACAACTAAAAACATTTCCTCAAAGTCTATATTTGTATTCTTACATCCTTAATAAGACACATCTCCAGCAAAAAAACCGTATATAATGGAGTTTTACTTGTTATATTTGTCAGACAACGGAGGTTTTACAATTGGAGTGAGTTTAGTTTTCTTGTACTCCCTTCCATTAGTTGCCCTCAGACTTGTAGTCTCAGATGCTTCCAACTTAATGATTAACCTCACCTGTTTCCTTTGCATAGCCACACACTAAAAGCTCTCTTTTTCTCCAACTTTGTCATTGCATGCAAATCAAGATCACCAATTACAGTTGATTTACACTCCAGCTCTGTAGGTGGCAGTATTGCACCTACAGTTTATTTGTTAGGCGTAAAGAAAAAGCACAGCTTGGTACCACTGCGCACATACTGTGAAAAAAAAAGATTTATAAAGTATTTTAATTTAATTCTTTTGTCTCAATTTACAAAGAGCATTTTTTTTGTTTTTATTTAAAGTAATTATTAACCAGATTATTTGATCAGTGGGACTTTTTGTTCTATTGAAATAAGCAATAGATTTTCCTTCATTTCATTGGATTAGACAAGCACAGGTCTTTTAAATTACACAATAACCACTATCAATTTTGTTTATGCTTGTATCTGTTTGATATACACTTATTAAAAAATTTGAATGTCGGATGATCCGACATTTAAATGCAACTAAAAAGCAAGAAACATAAGGACTCTGCAAGGGTGCAAATACTTTTTTTAAACATTGCATGCATATGTATCCACATATGTTTTTGGGGGGTTCTTTACACAAATGAAAGTTAGCTTTAATTGTTTTAACTGAATATGACAATTTCTAACACTGTAATGCAGCAATTTCTGCCAAAAAGCAGCAATGCCACATCTGCCTTTGCCAACAGATAATTTGACCCAGGAAAACTGTGCAAGTCATCTTAGGCTCTAAACATCACATTGACACGATGGTGTTTTCAAATCTTTCCTCATATTTTCAATGCAATTAAGATCTTGGCTCACTAGCTTCATTTCCACTGAAGATACAATAGCATAGTTTGAAGTATCGCAAATAAATTTGCTTAATGGAAACATACCAATTTTAAAAAATCTTTTCTTTTGACAAAAAGTTTTGGTGCTTGGATGAAATTTTTTTTGTTGGTTGTATCAAAATTGGTTGTATCAAAACTGCAATGGAAACACGCTAAAACTTCAACATTTGAT
The DNA here is from genome assembly GCA_903066815.1 of Brachyrhaphis roseni. NCBI lineage: Eukaryota > Metazoa > Chordata > Actinopteri > Cyprinodontiformes > Poeciliidae > Brachyrhaphis > Brachyrhaphis roseni. The sequence continues at coordinate 3,961 of CAEFZY010020234.1, read as the reverse complement.
CAATAGGTCAGCTAAAATTGTGAAAGATCTGTCGAAGTTCCTATTGCTTTTGCAGTTTAAAAAAGAAAGTGTTCAGAGAAGAGTTCACTTCACTTAATTATTAATAAACATTGGATTTAGTTTATCTTGGGTCGATTTTCAGCCAAGTAAAACCATCAAGAAGCATCTTACTGACATCTTACTGATCTTACTGTCTTAAAATTAACAATACTGTAGTCCAGTGATGCTTACAACTCTCAATTTTCTTTTCTATCTTTAGTTTACCTTCTCGTCCTGCTTAGCCAAAGTCATTTTTCTCCGTTGATGGTTGCAAAATACCCCTGTTCCCTCATCCCCAGGTGTATCGACCCCCATCCTCTTGATGATCAATACCAGGCACATAAAGGCTTGAACAAAAATTAATTATTGCAAGTGAGAAAAATAGAAACATAAGCAGATATAAAATCTCAAAGTAACGTCAATAGCAAGTGACAATAGATATTCCACCTCCCCTTTAATTATCCAAATCTTAGCCTTTTTCCATTCAGAGTAGGGATAGAAATGGAGCTAAAAAAAAAAGCCTTTATGCTACATAATAACCATTTTGTTACTCTAATACCATCGGTACACCTTTTGTACAAAAAGTTTCTGCAAGAATAAAACTTGTGGGGCAATCTTAAGAACAAAACTCCATTTTGAGCCTCGACTGGAAAAAGATGAATTATTTTCCATCACAAGAAATAAGGTGAGCAATAAAACCTCTCATGACACAAAAGGGTGAGGATAACAAACAAGTGGGTGAGATTTGCTGCCTTTCAAGAAACCCTCTTAAGTGGTAATAGGATAACCCTGGACACGTCAAGAGCCTATCAAACTGCCCCTCACATTCGACCCCTGGGTGAGACAGGAAGGGCCCGCTTTGTTTGTAGCAATTGGGTCCTGTGTGCAGGGCCGTAATGAAGTGACCTGAAATAATGGAAAGCCCTGGGCCCCGCGCCGATGATTTTTGCCGGGATAAGAGCAGGGATCCTGATTCAGAGTCACAGTTCATTTCATTTTTCGCCTCTGATGAGATCTCCTCTGTTATCTGATAAAATTGAACAGCCATTACCGGTAGGGGCTCAGGCCGGCCAAGCGGTAAAGCGGTGCCGACTGCCTCTAACAGAAATCCTATACACTCCACTTTGTCAGCAGTTTTGAATTCATCGTTTGCTGGAGGTTAAGCCAGATGATAGGAATAAGCTCGGCCCAACCGAGATTGACACTTCATTTCAGAAATCAATATTTACAATTTACTTCTTTCAAAGTTCATTCGGAGAGACGATTCCATATTATCCTTTCCAAATAAGCTGATCATATCTCTCTCTGGACCTGGAATGGGTTTCCCCCCCTCCAAAATGTGAATTTTTTTTTGGTTTGAGGAAAAGAAAAAAAAAATCAATGTCACCATTGTGGGCTTTAATCTGCCCTTTGATGACAGTAAATCTTTATCTTTTTATAAGCACAAACGGCTGTGGGCCACTGACACCATTTCCTCCCAGAACAAAGCCCCTCGCCCCATGTGGACGCTGGTAGATACATGGAGCCCTAATGTGGCTGGACACCCAACCGACGAGTCATTAATCAGACACTGTGACAGTCACCTCTTCCCTATCCAGCCCTGACTTCAGCCCTGAGACAAGCCCACTCAACTCCTTACCCTGAGGAGCCCACGCAGGGAGCAAAGAGACAGAGGGAGAAGAGAATCAAATGAATACTGTGAAGACAGGATAAAAAGGGAATGAGAAGGAATGATATAAAGTCAAAACGTGAAAAAAAAAAAAATGGCACAAAAGCATTATTTCTGTTAGAGGTAGAGAACAAAAATAAAAGAATCCGGGATTTGTTCTTGAGGTTAAAAAGAAAAGTACAAACTGGTTAATGGCATGCACAACAAGATCAAAACCCATGAACATTGCAAGATGTGTAGAATTTTGTGGAATGCTGCAGCAAAAATGCATTCATAGCGAGTGATGCATAATGTCAACTAAGGTCACAGATTCTGCAGAAGAAAAACTATTCATGTAAACATTCAAGGTACAGAAATCTTTGTAATACCAATGTTCACAATTATAATGTCCATGTATGATGGATTTCATTACAAATGATTTAGCAAATTGACAAATCAATTGACAAATTGACAATTTGCACCACATGCCCCAAACTACAAACTATCACATCTTATCCCAACCTACGAAAGTAAGGACTAATATTGTATGTGATGTGCAGCTCAGAAATGTTGTGTTTTATTTTTTTTTTATTTTGCCATCAGGATTATCAACCAGCACCGGCTAGAAACTACAGCATAGACTACAGTAATTTAGGAGTTCTAGACACTTTCTATATGTTCTGCTTGACCAAGGTATTGTCTCCAACTCCAAAGCTCAATGGTTTTGCACAACTGGTGCCTGGAATCAGACAACTTCCACTGGTTTTCACTGTGTTAAATTTCACAATCGCACAACTGAACACTCTTTGGTGTGGGTTCTGTGACTGAGGGAAGACTAGCAATCGGCATCAGTTCAGTTTGAAGTCAAATCAAGTGATGATGTAAGAAGCTTTTTAAAAGAAAATTCTAGTTTCCCTTTCTAAGACGTAAAGAAAAGTTTGAGGTTCATTAAGGATTCTCAGAAATATGGACAATCTTTAGGAAAAAGTTTGAAGAGTCTAGGATGGTAATGCTCACTAATTGCTAATACATGAGGAATATGTACAAAATTTATACATCATTTAAAAACAGAAAACCCTTTTTTCACAGCTACTGATCTGCAGCATCGCATCACCTTAACCCCTCACATAAATAATAAATGACTCCTCATGGCAGAAAGGCTAGAAATGATAATCTTCATGTTTGTTTTTTTTTATATCTTCTTATATCAATAGTTTTTAAGAGAAATTTAAAGCAAATTATTTTCAGCAGGTCAAAGCTTTAAAGATGAAATATTCTATTCTGTGCATCAGCTCCCCTGCTTGGTTTGGTTCACACTCTCTGACCTGGATATATCCATCCAGTACTACATCAACTTAAAGTGCAAGACATTAAAGGTAAATATAAATACAGTTTGGTGGATAATGCTCAGTAAACACAACCAGTTAATACTCACCCAAAACCTGCAGATGTCATGTTTATATTCCTAACAACTATTGTGATGCCTTAAATGTCTCCTGTTGCACCATGGCTACAGTTATAAGCAGTGTGGACAGTAGATAAATTGGCTCCTCTCGAGTTCCATTTTAATGTAATGGTGTAGACAAATGTGGTCACATCTCAGGGTGTACTGTTTCCCACTCCAGTCACAACCAGCACCTGTCAATTGCATAATACATGACAAGTCTGCTTGGAGTCCCTCCACCAGTGCAATTGAAGAAGCACAATAATTATTGTCATGTAAAATCAAAATGCAAAGGCAAACTTTTGAGGGAAAAGCATAAAGACAACAAGAAAATTACAAATATTTTGCAAATTTGTTCACCAAACAACTACCACTACCGCACACAACTATTTGTACTGAATCAAACGAATGAAGATGAGTAGTAATAGGAGAAGGGATCCATCTGAAAGTAGCCGGATAGTAGCTCTTGAGGACAAAATCTGTCTGGTGTTTCAATTATATATAAAGAGCTAACACGCCAGCATCACCTGCTTACACATCTGACACTGTAGCATACATAATGTGCTGTCCAGCTAAGCCTGCCTGCCAAAAATGTTTGACATTAAAAGAATTCTGTATAATATAATTCTGTGTAATTCTAATAGAGATGTTAGATACACTTCACCTAAACACAGAGCCTGTGACATTTGCAGGGTGCTACTTAAATCTCTACACAATGACCTGACTATGCTAGCTAAAGATGCTACTTAATATTAGAGAGTTTTATATATATATATATATATATATATATATATATATATATATATTTTATATAATTTTTTTTTTTAATA
>CAEFZY010020228.1:0-30461 GCA_903066815.1 Brachyrhaphis roseni | reverse complement strand
TCGTGTTTCATATGGGAATGAGTGCATCCTTAGACTTACTAACGCATACAAATCTTCATCAAGGGTTTACAGTCTGTCAGCTTCTATTAAATGTTATTGTACATAGCAGAGCAAAGTGAAGATATCTATTAAAAAGCCCTTCCTACCTCATTGTGTAACTGCCATGTCACGTAGTCCTCAGATGTGCACCGTCTTTCAAATATAGGCCGGAAGTCAATCTTGAGAAGTTGCCATTCAGATCGATGGCTGAAATGACCAAATATCCTGGAAAAGCAAGTCAGAAAAACAAGGTCATAGCATTCAGTATATGGGACAGAGTTTTCCAAGACATCAGGGCAATAAATAATTAGCCTCTGCATTAATTAGCATATTGAAAACATAATCTTCTCATAATCCTTCCACATCTTACGTCATTATGAGGATGTCCTCCCCAGGCTCCCCCAGCACCCCATCAACATAGAGTGGAGAGGAGGTGAAGCTATATTTGTCCCAGTTTCTGCCCTCATCAAAACTCAGCCTGAGGGGGAGAGAGACCCACCACAAATGGAGTATAATTCAGTCAGAAAAGGCTTTGCAAGAAAAGCAATCTCACTCCTTGTTTCAAAGATTGAGTACGCTCTCTAAAAAGACGTGGAACGTCCTTGGAAAGTCATACCAAATGTGTCTAATTGGCAGAGGTGTATGTCGGATGGCCACTAGAGATCCTCCTTGATTCAGGAAAAACACGCTGTACTCTTCCTGAAAAACCTGCACATACACACACAGCCACCTTTTCTTTAACACATCAGAGAAAATTGTTCAAGACTCTGAACAGGTATACAGCAGTTCAAACAAAAGAATAGATGCGTGCTCTCACTTAAATAGCAAACAAGTACAACACAAAGCTGCTGTTTTCACAAGCGTCTCTGTAGTGTGAAGAACGTCAGACAAATATTGGTATCTTTGCTGATTTCTGGGGTCTTATGCCAGTGGCAAAAATATGTATGCGCCCTTTGTTTTATTTGTTTCAAGAGATCAGGACTGCACAAGGCTGGCTGTAAAACCTCACCTCTCTATTTCTATGCAGATGTGACTGCAGCACCAAAAGCTGAAAAGTGGGGGAAAAAAAAGCTGGCATATAAATGTCTGAGTGAGGTTGTCTTTGTTTGTTCTTTATTCAGATTCATCTAGAGATAGGTTACTTTTAATTTAAAAAATATACTCAGCCCAACTCATTATGAAGCTCTCACTGGTGATAAAAGAGTAAAAAGATTCAAGGAGGAAAAACACAACCAGTAACCAGACCTGAAATTAAGAATCCAAAAAGTACGTCTGATATTTGCATTTAGGACCCTGAATTGCTGTCATTACAGTGGAACATTGTGATACAGTTTTTATTGTATATTGAACATTTATCTAAAAAAAAAAAAAAAAAAAAAACAGCTCAATCTCAGTCCAATTAGATGGGGAGTATCTAAGACGAGTTAGGCACTTTTAGTTGATTGCAGAATAAATCACAATCACAATCACAAAATTATTTCATTTTCTGAAAGTGACTAAAATACTCCTGAATGTTTTGAACATGTGTTTTCTAGCCCTGCTTTTCCTCATCAGGGCTTGGAAAACTGCCGAAAGTCCATGGGAAAATGATTAGAGCTAAATATGGGGAAAATCTTGAAGAAAACGTGAGGGAGCTTCATGCTTGGGCAGAAGTTTGCTTGATCGCCTCACACAATTACACTCAAAATACAGTGAAAACCACCTTATTAACAGTCAAGTTTATTTGTCCTGTCAAAGTCTTGACCTAAAACTAATATATAATTTGGGAATAACACAGAATAGGGACTGAAGTCCCTCCATCAATAACACGGTGGTAGGGAGGTAGTTACAAATCTGTTACCACTGTGAGGACCATCCAGATAATATTTCTTATTCTATTTGCGATATCTGTAGCTCAGCAGAATCTGGAAGATGCACAACAATTAATAAGATGCACAACTTATTAAAAACCATTGTAATGTTTTTTAATGAGCCTCCATCAGTATCATATAGAGTGTTAAGGGAGGTTCATGGTCGCTTTCTATATTGACATTTGAGGCATAAAAGAATTTTAGAAATGTGTCACACCCAAAGCCCCCAAAACTATATTGTACCTCTCTCCAGGTATTTCCAGCATCAGATGTGATGAAGATACTGACATTCACACTGCTTAATTCTGGACCAACCACACCTAAATAAAGAAAGGCATAAAAAATATAATTTATTTATACTCCAAATTATTTCAAAGATATCACCAAAACAATTTTCGTGTTGCTATCAGAGTGCTGTCATTCTTCTTGTTGAGATAAAAACACAACAGATGTATGGGAAAGACAGCTATCACCTAAAGTGTTGTCATGGAAGGAAAGTACATGAGAACGGAGCTAAAATACAGATCTGACTGCAAGTGCAGGGAGAGTATGATCAAAGACCAGCATTATGACAGAGTAAACATAAATATGCATTCGCAAATTCCTGTGCAAATCAAATCTCACCTGATGCTATTATAACCCCTGGAGCCGTGTCTTTGCTGACAATGTTTCCTGAGGCGTAAGGGTTCTCTGAGACATGAAGGTGAAGATGCAAAGAGCAGTATGGCTGTCGAACAGAGGAGATTAATTTGTTGGAGTTAAGAATGTGCAAAAAGAAAACCTGATTCCGTTACAAATATTTTAACATTTGTTCATTAAAAGAATATTTTGTTGGAAATATTGTGGTGTCAAATGTTTCACAAAAAAAAAAAAAAAGTGTAGTCTTTGATGTCAATTAATCATCCATGCCATGTATCCAAAGTATTTGCCTCTGTATAGATTTGCTATGGTTTTCAAGAGCAGATGAGAATGAAAGTAATTTACAGTCTAGAAATGACTATCAGTCTAGAAAGGGCTACAAAAGTCCTGCTTTAGGACTCCAGTAGCATCCACCTCCAAAATGAATCTAAGAGTTTATCAATTACTAATCCAGTAGTCCAGAAACCAGAACATCCACAGCACTGCAGACTTCATTTGCTCTTGTAAATATGCATGTTCATAATTATAGAAGAAAGAAGAACTGGGCACATTTAAAATGTCCTTACAGATCAAAAATGACACAAAAGCTCTCTTCACTTCAGTCAAAAGCATCTTGAACTTACCCAAGCTTTTCACAGAACATATTCTGTGCATTGACAAGACAAAATGTGTGGGTGTGTGTATGTGTGTGTGTGTGTCCCCTCACATCTTCTATAAAACTAACCAATATTTCTGAAAAGAACACACCTACAGTCAAATATAGCCTAAGGCGACTTTTGCAACTTCAGAACCTGATAGTCATAAAATTTTCCATTTACCTTAAGATCCTATGGGAGAGAGTTCACTTATCAGTTCATGGCCTTGAGCTCAAGTTCACTTTGTGAACGCAGCAGAACAATGGTTTTGAAGCAAAGTCAAAGTCCAGACTTAAATCCAATTGAGAGGCTGTGACACAACCCAAGACACACTCCTGCTGCTTGTGCAGAAACCCTCCAATGTATGGAGAAACCCTCCAATGTAAAACAATTCTGCAAAGAACTGTGGGACAAAATTACTCCACATCGATGTAAAAGATGTCACAAATGCTCAATGGCAGTTGTTGCAATGTTTCTTCCAGTTGTGGCAGAAATATTTATTGTGTTTAGCATAATGCCATCTTATTTTTAGGTGCATTTTTAATTCAACGAGTACAATTGAAAACAGCTTTCAATCGTAATTCAGATTTGCTTAATAATGATTTTTATGTGACCTGAAAAACTGAAGTGTGGCAAATAGCAAAAAACAGAATAAATATGTGGACAACAAATCATTTATCATGCCACTACAGATACACACAGTAGTTCTTATGACCTGTGAAGAATATTTTTCAAAACCCCACAGGGGATGTTTGGTTTACAAAAACAGGCAGCTCAAACACGCTTCACTAAGGAAAACTTGTGCAGAAAAATAAACCCATAGATACATGTCCACAATATCTAAAAACACACTTGTCATGCATTTTCCTTTGAGAAATTGAGCACAGACAAGTTTGTTAGCAAACCCATCAGGTGTTGGGACAAACGATCTCAAGTATCCATTCGACATGGCCTGGTTAGGAAAAGTATAACTCCTCCCTGATGGCAGGAGGCAAAACTTTGAGAGGAGCAGATGATTAATGGCTGCCAGCTTAGCCTTTGCCTTATTTTGCTGTTTTGTTCCACATCAAGTTTATGACAAAGTTATAAGAATAATTTATATGTATATTTATATTGATTTAAATAATTGTTTATTTTAATGATTAATTACTGATAGAGTTGGCTATGTTTACTCCATATGAGGATTTTATTTCTCTAAAATAATCTAAATGTACATGAATATGGAATTGAACTGAACATAAATTGTTAATAGTCTGTAATAAACTAAACACAAGAAGGTTATTAAGCAAATTAATAGTTTTAATTGAAATTATTTAGAGGTTTATCATATGAACAGTCAATTTTTTATATTCAAGGTTTTAATAAGTACATTTAGCAATTTATTAAGTAAGTTTTTATATTTATTCACTGGTATTTTGGAGGTTTTTCATTGTTGATGAGCTCCAGTTATTTGAGTTTGGAAGGCCTATTTACCATTGCCCTAATTTTTACCTTAATTCAAAGACTCAGATTCAAGTTGAGACATTGGGTGGGTCACTCAGACATGTCAATAAGATGTCCAGTCAGAAGAAGCTGTTGTTAAAATTAAAATATTACTTTTAAGCCTAAATATCTCAGTGGTGTTAACAATCTTGTAATATTCACTGTCTTTAGCATTGTCAGAATACAGCATGATACAGTGTGATGCTTCTGAGAGCAGATAATGGAAATCCAAATAAGTATATCTACCTCCTGTCAGTGGCCCACTTACTTGCTCACAATAGACCTTGTTTCCCTGGAGATCGGTTGTTGGAGCCTGAAGAAGATGCCAGTCTCTGCCCTTGTTGTACGTGATATAAGTTTTCACTTGGTTCTCAACAACTTTATTTGACAGGAAAACTCCTTTAATCCCGGCAACCTGCGTGTATGAGAGGCATGAAGCGGAATGGAGAAAAATAACACAAAAGAAGGAATGAAAAAAAAAATCTTAAAAAAAGCTTTAAAATATTCAAACTTAAGTAAAGCTGAGGGCCTCATTTTGCAAGAGAGAGAGAGAGATGTCTGAGAGTGATAGCTTTTCTGACATGGAGCACTATTTTGGACCATCTGTATGGCTGTGTAAAATCAAAACAACATATGGCAGAGCCGTGGGATATGTCTTCTTCTGTCTGCTTGTGTGCAAAGATGCAGACTTAACATATAGCAGACATCAACTGTGTCCACATTTCTCCTTAGTTTTTGCCAAATCTTTGTAAGAGAATAAAAACACTGTTTCATAACCAAACATGTGTGGCAAGGTCGTCTCAGCAACTACTGAGGGATATCTGAGGTGTGTGTTTGTAGCAACATGATACTTTCACTGTTGGATGACGATGAGGATAATGTGCATTGATGCATTCATGTGGAATCCCTGCAAGTTCATAGTAGATCTGTCAACACAGATTTATGTTCCTGGCACAGGTTAAAGCTTGTGTTAAAGCTGAGGTAGGTAACTTTTATAAAAATATCTTTTTTACATATCTGTTAAAACTGACACCATATCCTGAGAGTATAATATGAGACAGATAATCTGTGGAGAAATTAATTCCTCTGTCTCCTTGTGGAAGGTCTTAGCTGTGTCAATCACACTGGTGTATGCGCAGCTCACACCTTCCCCTTTCTCTCTGTAAGCATGACTTCCGAAGACAATGGATAAAGAATTTTCCTGAGATGTTAGGTTGTTTCGCCATGATGAGCACAGCTGCAGCAAACCTGTAATCTTTAGCTGAGACACCCAGTGCGGGGGAGGGTGTGAGCAGCACATACAGTACACAAGATTGATTGACGGTGCTAAGATACTCTCTTACTCTTAAAACAAAATATCTTTTAAAAAAGCATTTGAAACATATGCATGTGTTTTTTTGTGTGTTTTCTTTTATAAGTAGATCAAATATATTTATAATAATATGAAATTCCCATCTGCAAGAACATAAGCCCTTTCTAACATTTTCCAAACAGTTTTCAAGAATATGTAGCTTGTAGGCTAAATTAGAAACTCTGCTGTAACAGAAAATAGTAGTATTTTAGCTAGTAACCTAAATGAGGGCTGACAATGATTATAATATAACATGATGATAAAAGTTGCAGGAAGCATAAACTTACTTCAGCTTATGTCAGGATCAAAACCCAGCAGTCAGATAACAGCAGCAGCCTCACAGCGTAGCACCTGCTTACCTCATAGAGGTCTATCATAACATTGTCCTCTGGACCACCGGTGCTAACAACGTCCTCCAGCATCAGAGTGAAGAACAGTCCTCTGTAGTCAGACATGTAGAGGTTGTACGACTCATTCTGATGCCAATCCTGAATCGCTGCCACCACCTGGTTTTCATCTGTGCTGATTATCTGCAGGTCCTAAATATGAAGGAATAACAAGGGAAGGTTTGAAATTTTGTTTAAATGGTTAGCACTAATTTTATACAACTGAAAAGATAAATGTCTGGGAATCTACAATAGCAATGAGCAAACAGAGGTCACACAGGGGAAGTAGTAATTTGTTAATTCTTAAATCACTTCCCAGCAATTAGACCGGGGGCGGTCAACGCTGTGCACCAGAAATGAAGACTGTGTTCATTTAGTTTTGCTGAAATTTTAAGATAGAGTGAAACATGTAAGGCAATATGTGTCCTTCTCAAGGAGGTTTTCACAATTTACAAGGCTGGATGGATGGAGTGGGCACTTTGACACTTTACTACGACAACTCTGAAAGCATTGATGTTGCCCGATTATTCTGACCCCGACTGCCAAACCACTCATCCACCCAGCTGTGTTTGTGCCTCATGGGACAAAAGGCAGATTGGCGTGAAATCAAAATAAAATGTTTATTTAGCATTCTGAAAGATGCTTACTTGATTTATCTTTCAAGTCAACATCTGTTGTATGGATTTTAAGATTACATATTATGATTGTGGGTAGCTAAAGGCATGTCTGGAAAATAACAATGTGAAGAAATATAAGAAAATATTAGATGCAGTTTTACCTTAGGGAGGGTGTATTTGGGAAGCTTCATTGGGTAAAAGGCTTGTCTTTTATATGACACATAATGGACAGCCTGGCCACTGACTGACACCTTCAAGAGAAATATATCCAAAATATTTTAGGTAATCACAATAAACATTAAAATACATTGATTACTGACAGCTTCTGTTCAAAAAAATTAATCCCACCATAAAAACATTGCGTTAGTCTCTAATTGTGATGCTGAGAGTTGTAGTGAGGTGTAGTTGCAGTAATAAAAGGCAGTGATTTTATTTTCAGCCCTTCCCTTGCCAGCATAATGACACCTTTTAGTTAATGAAAAACATGACTGTACATTAAGATGTGGCTGAACGCACTGATTTTACAGCTTTTAATCGTCTTTTAATGAAGCCAGACCTTGCAATAAAAACCCACCTGGATGAAAACGTATTCATCCTGCACCACCAGGGAGTTTGGGATTATAAATCCGGGGAAAGGTTTGCCCTTGTTTCCATCTGAGCAGTTCTGAAGTTTGCAAGTTATGTACTGCGACCCTGTGGGTAGTGGAGAAAATATTGCTAAGAATGCAAGAAATGCAAAAACAACCCTCTGTAGTCTAAAATCAAGGTTTCTCACCATTTATATCCATGATACTATGTAATACATAGAGGATAAACTACAGACTTTTTTTTTTGTTAGACTTGAACATGTCTTATTCCCCCATATGAGGTAATAATGTTCCATCCCTGTGAATTATAATACACATCAGCCTGTTTGTTGTCACCAAACAACATTTTGTTCATCCCTTATTATTCTGTGTGGACATTTTCTTTATGATTGTCAATACTTATTGCTGTAACTCCTTCTCCAAAGTCATTTAGTTATATTTCAAAAAGTATTAGTAATTTACTAAAAGCTTATATTAAGTTGTAGTTTTTAGAATTGCACCAAACAATTCCAAATAAAGTTTTTGAAAGCAAATGTGCAATAATAAAACTATCCAAATCTGTGAAATTCAAATTTGCTTTCAACAAATAGAAGTAAACCTACCTTACTCCTAATGTTGATTCCATTTACTATTTGTAAAAAAAGCTGTCCTTGTTCCTCAGGTACCAACTCAAGTTGTAACAAGTTGGTCTGGTCATTAGCTAACTCAAATCTAACCCACACATGTTGCATCTTTCTTCCCAGTCAATGAGACCCCCCTGAATGCAGCTCCACCTTTCCAAACCATCTATTCCTTCATCCTCTTTCGTCTTTGATTAAATCAGTGAATTGATGTAGTTGAGGTTTTGTTCCTCAAATTACATGAGGTGAAATATGTTCTGTTTTTGACTCACGTCCATCTGCGATGGTGATCTCGAGGTGAATCATCCCTTGGTCTTTGTCCAAACCCAGTCTAGACCTGAAACATTGTGAAAGACATACCGAGACTCGTTGGATTTGTGGCTACAAATCAACATCTTTGTGAGTTACAGGGAGTTTAAAAAGTATTCCCACTCATTCAACTTTCTTCACACATTCTATAATCACAAATGTTGTTGTGTCAAAACAGGATTGTATGTGATTTTATGAGGAAAATTATATGTGGTTTATAAATTGTTTAAAAAATGAAATCACAAAAGTGTGCTGTAAATTTATATTCAGCTCTCTCAGTGAATATTTTGAAGAATATTGTGTATCTACCAGCTTTTCACATCTAGAGATTAACATTGTTACTTAGACTGGATGGAGTCCGTTTGTGAACTTCAATTCTGGCACAAATTTTCAAATGGATATTTACTTCTAGGCAAAGAATTATGGTGTTGATTATAACACCATAATTAATAACACCATAAATTATGGTGTTATTTTAACACCATAATTAATTGACTAAATGAATTCACATGCATGCCACACTCTTCAGATTTTATTTATTCACTAGTTATTTTGGTCTACCAGATGCAAAACGTTTAAACCCTGTGTAGAGAGTATCTTGTTTCCTGGAAAAACAGTCTGTCTCACAATATAAGACAATGGCCTATCTACATTTTTTAGTGGAACGAAGTTGTTTTTAAATAAGCTGCAAGTTAAATAATTTAGGGGAAAACTATGAATTACTGCCTCATATCAGCTGTGCAAGGATCACGAGTTTATGTCAAGCAGGAGCTGCCATCTGCAGTGGATCACAGAACAGCATGTACTACCTTGTCAGAAACATCTGTAGAGTGGGCTGGAATACTAATGTGTGTATTTATTTGTAATTTCATAAAGTTGCTCAGCTGAAGCAGTTCACACTGAAACAAAAACACTGTTAGTTCTCAAAAGGACAAAGCCATTATTATTATTTACACATAATCAAATCAGCAGTCTCCTCTGAGAGTGTTACTGAGCAACAGAAAACAGGATTCTGTCGATGTATCTTTGAGACGTAGAGTAAAATCTAGAGAAGCTAAAGGAGCAAAAAAAAAAAGTGCAATAAAAAATGTTTGCTTATATTTAAGTATCTAATTTATCTGGAGAAGGTTCTCATCTTGTGAATTATTTACTCTATACTGGCTGTATTTCTTTTTTATAAATTTGATTTTAAAACTGTCAATAGGACAAAACACTTCATCATCTTTGCTGCTGTGAGAAACCCATAAACAAAGTGAAGCGGTGTGGAAGTTATGGCCAAACAAAGATCCTTTCCATCGCGGTGTCTTATAGGAGATACAGCAGTGCTCTTTATTGTTCCCTTAGGATTCATAATACAATGGCCTGATCTTTAGACAGTGACTTGAAGGACGTTTGACCTGCTCTGCTCTTTTTCTTTTTTGTAAGATGTACTTAGCCATTTCATTCCCCTTGAACTACAGATTCTTCATCGTAGCCGTTAAGCACCAAGCAGCGGAAGTGACCACTTGTTGTATTAATAGCAGCTGTTGTGACAGAAGATGGGTTTCTCTCATTTTCCATACTGTGTCTGAACTATAATATAAAAAGCTCCCATCCTGCTTCCCTCAGCACTCTGTAATTGCCTCACAGCTCCATCTCTTTTAATGGACTTTCTGTCAAATACTTCATCCAATTCTATCAGTGAACAGCAGCCTGCACTCTTAAATAAAGCCTCACAATGTTACAGTGTTCTCCAATAACTAACACACACCACTACAATGTCTTGTAATGAGTGTGTGTTGGCTATGCAGCATGTTTCAGAAACAGGGTGCTTGTTAGCAGGATTTTGTAAATAATGTTTGATTTCTGGATGAGCCGAAAACAAGCTTTTTTGCTTTTTCTGCATGCTCTACTTAACGTGTTCAGTTGAAATTAAAGTTAATCGCCTACAGTTTTCATATATAAATATATACTGTTGCCAAAGAAAAGGTGCCTCCTTTAACACATTTAACTGAGCATGTGCATTGAGAGATGTCTTCCAGATGACACATTATTTAACCCCAGCTGATGCAGTGAGTGGCTTTTCATTTCTTAAACAACCAAGGTGTTTATTAAGGTGCTAATTAAGGGCCACATCATTTGTATCAAGCACAGAAAACATCTGAGGAAATATTTTTTTATATATTTTCCTTTTCTTAAGTGGCAATGTTTTTTGTGGACTAGACAGAGTGAATGTCCCAGCTATTCTATTCTATTCTATTCTATTCTATTCTATTCTATTCTATTCTATTCTATTTTAGTTGATTGCTTATGTCTCATCCTACAATTTGGTTAATCCAAATAAAAGCTGTCTGATTTAGGTTTAAGGTTTCTTTCAATCTAAGGTCACAGCTTGCTTCAAAATGTTTACTCCATGTTGTATCTCTAACAATGACGATGCAATAGTAACTTTTAAAATACATGGAGCAGAGAGGCCTAAAAATCATTGCAGCTAATAATTATAAAACCAATAATAAGTCGTCCAATTATCCAAGGTCATAAGTCTCTATGAGCAAAACACTAAAATTGTCAGACAAGAAATTTAAAAATCTGCAGCAATTCACATCTTTTCATAGACAATTGGAAGAAAAGAGCATATAATATTTTGATATGACTCAATTGAACACACTGTTTGTATATTGCAAGAGTGTTGAAAATATTTTATGTAAAGTCCGCATGTGCTCATGAAATTTTTATCTTTACAAATAACACATTGATTTATTTCACTAATAATTAAATATATACATTCAAAAGTAATACATGTGATTCATCTGCAAAGCATAACTCATCTTAAATAGTAATTTTATCATTTTCTAATTGGAGAAAATGTGCAAATATTGTGAAAAATAGTTTACCTTGATTAAATTCAAATTATTTATAATTTTTTTTGCCACAAAAATTATGCTAACTGATCTTTTTCCCCAACACCAACAGTGTACAAAAGCACCAGAGATGCTCACAATTTCAATGAAGTTTTCCAAAAACAACACTGCACTATTCCACTGTTAAGTGACCGACAAATGATCTCACCAGTAGAATCTGTTGGGAACGACGTTGTCGTGCACAAGCTGCCATCTCTTCCCAAACTCAACGGAGACATAGAGCTGAAAAAATGAGAATGCCTTTGACAAATAAATATGATATGAAATACAGCATCAACACATCCGAATATCTAACAGAATTATTTCTGAATTTATTTACAATTGCATTATTGAGCAGCTGCCAACTCTATGAAGTTTTTGCAATCAAAATGCTGTTATTTTGAATAACATTCAGCAGCAGGAGGAAAATCAATTTGTTTCAGGTAAAGTGAAGTCATGCTTCAGTGCCAGGTTTTCCAAAAAATTTTTTAGATAATACAGACTATTTGTTCTCACGGCAAGACACGAGACTCGTTCACAATGCATCTGAGCAGGATTGTAATCTAAAACTCTGTGAAACCTCTCTTTTAACTGTCATTGCAGTTTGCCTCCATATAGCAACTTTATTGGTGCTCAAGAACATTAAAGATGTGTCATCTCGCTTCACTGATTGAGTGCCACGCATCCTGAGCTCTGAGCTTTAGAGGGATCAGCAGCATCGTTCTTACCCATCTCAGAACTCGCAACTTTTAGACAACATGACAGACGATCAATGAATGTAAAATGAAAGCAAGCTGACATTCATTTAGTTCCTTTTGGCAGGAATAAAAGAAAGAAAACAATGGAGATACAGCTTTACAGAGACATACAGAATAGCCCGAAGGCAAACTTCTCCTAAGCGTCTTTATTTTGACCCACTGATCACTCTTTGTGAGGCTTTTCATCTTCCCTACTCCACCATTTATCTCACTTCTCAGACCTTGTCTGTTCCTCTCTCTGAAAATCAAGTCTTCTGGTAGCAAGCTGAGAAGGACTGGGTTTGATGTCCCTGCTGCTGAGTGGAGCAGACAGCAGGGTTCTTGCACATAGTAATGGATGCTGTGTATTTGCGTTCACAGATGTGTGTATGCGTGTTGAGCTTAGGGATTTTTGGAGGGGGCGTGTTTTCCTTGTTAAATTGTCTCTTGTTCTGCCCTGAACCATTCAGACATCTGCAGCCAGACCTTATGGCTTGTTTAAGGATGGAGCTGGTCTGATGTTTTAGCAGTTGTAGCCTTGTCTAAAGGGGCAGTATTATGTGTTTTCTAGGCACATAGTACCATTATATAGCACAATTAAGTAATTAAGTACCTTCAACATAAAAATGCTGTATATATCAAATATGACGCAAAAGAAATCTGACTTTGTAAGTTAACGCCTTGAAATTGGCTCTTTGTCTTATTAAAGACTCCTGCTCTTTCAGAGACTCTGCCTTCAGAAAGAGACAAGTCACTCCTCTATTAACCCTTAACAACATTTTTGCCAGAATTGCACTAGAAGGAGCTTGCATTATGACCTCAGCAGATGTGCAGTTCCACCAGGTGTTTGCTAATTCCCTAATCAGCTCCTTCAGACTAGTCTGAAGGAGCTGATTAGGGAAGAAGCTCAGAAACTTGGAAACTGCACCTCAAAGGAGGAGCTTGAATAGTTGCCAGAGGAGAATCAAAGCAACACTCTAGGTGTAAGGAGGGAATAACATTGTAACATGATGTAATGCTCAAAAATTATAAAACTACCCATTTAACATACTGACACAGTGCCTTGCAAACATCTTTATATCACCTTTCACGTTTTATTACAAGAATAAATTTCAATAAATTTGGGGGAATTTACACGAAAGACCAACAAAGTATTGCATAACTGTGAAGTAGGAGGAAATTTTTTTTTTTTACATTTCTTTCCAAATTTAAATCTGAAAACTGTGCTTTACAATAGTATTCATCCAAATTTGCTTTGACGCCTCCAAATAAAATCTAGTGAAACCAATTTCTTTCAGAATTTGAATAATTTGTAACTAATTTGTGATTCTAACACTTCATTTAACCCTTAGTAATTTGGGCATTGTCATCATGGCATTAGATTCCCAGATTGGGCCAAATATTACATTTGTATGCAAACTGTGGGTTCATAACACCAGCAAAGCATTTTAATAACTATATTCCGTTGTATTATGAATGAATACTGTTACGTTTCTACAAGCATGAATGCACTGAGAATCTAGAATCTAACAAAAACATGTATGCAATTTATTGTGGAGCCCTAGTAAATGGGAAGATGAATGGAGCAAGATACAATGCAGTCTTGGAAGAAAAAAAAATTTGTTGAAGCCTACAAAAGATTTGAGACAGGGGAAGGTTCACTTTTAAAATGAACAGTGGTCATAAATATAAAGCCAGAGCTACAATGAAATTATTTAAATAAAAACAGATTTATATTTGAATTGCTAAAAATCCAGTAGTGAGACTTAAAAATCTGCCGTTTGACACATTCAGATTTTTATGTGTAAAAAATTATTGCGAACTATGAATATAAATTATACTATACTATAAATATTTGCTACTATGTCTAGCTGTATTATATAATATCCAAATAAAATGTAGATATAAATTGAACTTTGTGTTTATTTTAAAAATATCACTGAGTGTAAGTAATTTTGCAAGGTACTGTATCAGTATAAACATCTCAGCAGAACAATTGTTTTTGTCAGGATCAAAGCTCCCAAATAAAGCTAAACAGAAACATGTCTTTTGTCTTATTTAATAAAGATGTAGTTTTTTTTTTGTTTTTTTTTTTGTAAACTTACAGAGACTACAATAAAATGAAGCTCTAAAACAAAGCTGCAAAAGGAGTGTAAAGGGTAACCAACCCAAACACTTCAGTTGACATGTTCTCACAAGGACGCTTTTCTTTCACATTTTCAGTTTTCGTTCTGGTTTGTTCACGCTAAACACGAGTAGACACCTACGCATTACCTTTTGGTCATGGCTGTAAGCCAGGATCCAGTCTTCTTGCTCCGGGTGGAAAAGCAAGCTGAGAATATCAAAGCCTAAGCTGTGTTTCTGATAGGACGCCCCCTCGTCAAGGCTAATGAGCAGGCTGCTCTCCACCTCTGGGTCAGTTAGTAACATGATCTGAGACAAGAAAGAAGATGGTGAAATCAGCAGCCTACTTTGACAACATTTTTTTCCCACAGGGAATAAATGTGCTTGTTTGCTCCACAGCTTGGATAGATGCATGCAGCCCGCCTGTGCATTATCGCAATGTTGTGCAAAAGACACTCAGCCTGTAAATTTATTCAGCGCAGGCAGGATTTTGACATAGCACACAGACAGAAACTCACCTTCCTTTTGTTGTTTGGACTCACATACAGGTAGCTCAGTATGCTCTTGGTCCCCACTTTCTCATTAAGTTTTTCATACGTGGTCCCATAATCGGTTGACCTATAATTGAATTATAGGTAAAAATAAATAGGTTTGAGTGGTGGCTAAAGGACAACAGGGGCTTTAATAGTTATGATGCTGATGGGATCGTTAGGCACATCAAGCAAGCAGAAAATTACAGCAACAAACATCCTGAGGCAATTTGCTAAACGAAACAGGACTTTTTAGTGCTCGAAATGAACAAATATAATTCACGTGCCATAAATAGGAAAAAATATGATATCAAATTTCCTCTTACTCCAATATTTGTTGTATAAAATGTCAAGAATCCAAGAATGAATTTGCTTGAAAGCTGGAATTGCTAAAATGCTGAACTCAAACCTATTGAGTTTAGAAAAAAAAACAGTAAACAAGAAAATATTTAATTGCTGTATTTTTTAAGATATGCATGGTATTTT
This sequence comes from Brachyrhaphis roseni, assembly GCA_903066815.1. Lineage (NCBI taxonomy): Eukaryota > Metazoa > Chordata > Actinopteri > Cyprinodontiformes > Poeciliidae > Brachyrhaphis > Brachyrhaphis roseni. The sequence continues at coordinate 15,190 of CAEFZY010020228.1, read as the reverse complement.
TGCATAATTGTGTTTTTTTCATAGAATCATTTTTCCTTATTTTGAAGCCTATATTTTTGGTCATTGTCTTATATTTTAAATTGCCGTGCTTTCTTCCTTCCTTTCTTTCTTTACTTAAAATGTAGGTGACTTCTAAAAGAAATACATTAAAATATAGTTGTAAACATGAAAAAGTTCAAGGGATATTGAAACTTTTCCAAAATACTTACAGCATACTTTATGTTGAAATATTATTATTATTATTATTATTATTATTATTATTATTATTATTATTATTATTATTATTATTATTATTATTATTATTAAGAGTGAATGTGCCAAAAAGCAAAAATGTATAATCATTACCACAATTCAGTTATCTAACCACAACTGAACATTTAGCAGAGTGCAAACATTTTATGTCAGAAAATATGCTTAATGTCAAATCTATACCAGTAAACTACAAATGCTATAATTGCACCAGTAATTTCTTCTGATATATAAACATTATTAATGCTGAAAATAAACAGAAGAGCTTACCTCCACAAAGAACTCTCTGTTACTCTGCCAGAGTTGAAGTCGTAGTATTTCGTCAACATGAGTATCACCTGCAAAACAGATCAAACAGGTCACTGTGAAGGAGTGTGTGATGATTGCAGACCAGCAGCAGTGAAGTGGCACAGAGGCTCTTTCCAGACATGACATTACTTTAAAGGCTCCAGTTGATCTGTTAAAGTGCCAACATTCACTCCCTCAGACATTTGTCATATTGGCGTTAATCTCCATCATGCTTCACTAGGACACACCTCTGAAATTAAAGGGGAGATGCACAGAGGATGGGGGGTAAATCTTGTCAATTGTCCAAGTCTCATGATAGAAACAGGTCTGTCTGTGATAAAAATAATAAAAAAAAAAAAAAAACATATTCCTAATTATTTTAAGTTACATAAAACCACTTATTTATTTTATCTTCCCAGTTCTCCTTGCTGCAGTGGGGGAGAACCCCCCACAGCTCCAATTCCAAACACAGAAATGGTTTGTCTGCTGATGCAACTTCTGACTGAGTTTATTAAGACACGCCAGCTAAGTATAAAATGTTCTGTGCTCCGCAGGCAGGGAAACACATAGCATCAATCTGTTCTTCTGCTCTGGTTCAGGCAGCCTCCATCAGTTATGTTAAAGAAACTGAACCACATCCGTCACCTAAGGGACACGCCTCAAGCCGGAGGTATAGGCTAATGCTGCGTTATAGTTGCGCTCAAAACTGGAAAATTCTTACTTCCCAGTTGGAAAAATGTAACTGGAATGCACCTTCTAAGTCAGATTTTCCACTGGAAAACTGGGAATAACTCTGACTACACCCAATTACAACTTGTAAGGCCTACTGTTACGTTTCAAAAAGGCCGCTCCTCTCACAAACAGTTGTAAGCTGTAGTGGAAACATGTTTATTTTACAAGCCACGTATGTAAGTGTGCATCTAAAATTAATAGCGTCTGCAACTCAAAACAAAGCAAATTAAAAGTGGTGTTTGCTGAAGGAGACTATTTGTGGGTATTTTGGGGCACACAAAGTTATTTAATAGAGTATAATATTTGTAAAAAATAAAATTGACATTTTGAACCACACGCCATACCAGTAGGTGGCGGTAATGCACACAAAAGTCTGACGTAAATCACATATCTGAGTTCCGACTTCTGAGATAAACGGAAAGCAAAATAAATACAGTTCTCTCTATTTCCACTTTTATCTACAGACAACTAGCCTGGCCATTGTCTTCCCATGCAGCTCAGAAAGGGGCTGGTTTTAACTGGGATAACAGCTGGTCTCTCATGTCTGTGTCCTCGGCTCTAATGTTGCTAGAAAACGCAGACGTAACGTTTGGAGGCTGGTAAACATTAATACCTGCACTGTGTATTTGTATATTGATGTTCCTGCCTCCTTTGGACGATGCAAAGTTGTATACAAAGCAGTTCTTCTTGAGGAAGATTCTGTCCATGGTGTTTAAATGTCAAATATAATCATATCACACAAGCAGTAACCTAAAATATGTTGTACGGAAAGCCAAACGTGCCACAATTCAATAAATTAAAATGACCCAAAATTTATATTTATGTGAAACTGTTAACAAAACTTTAGATGCATGTATCAAATAAATTCATTCATCTGTGTTTTCAGCATATAAAAAATACATAAAAACATGTATTAATTGAAATGATTTGTCATTTTATAAATGTATTTCATGGTCATGTGCTGAAGATATTAATTTATTTAATCTCTCCACTTAAATCCATACCTCTCACAGGTGCTACAGAAAAGTAACATCTTTGCTTTAATCCCATCTAAGTAATTTTGATCTGCAGCTCAGTTGCTGTGCAGCTTAGCCAGTCAAATACTAGGATTTATTTAGTAAGATGCTAGCCTGGCCACTGCCTTCCTGTGAAATTCTGCTTGACAAAATATCTTGCTTACAGTAATGTCTGGACATCATTGAAACCATAAAAGTATATTTAAAAGTTATTTATATTTTTGATGAACAGGTTCTAAGGTGTCAAATGAAAAAAAAATCACAAAGCATGGATCTGAAATGATGGGGAAGAAGGGAAGATTAAAAATATGTACATTTTTAAAAACCTGATTGCAAAATCAATCAAATTTCAAAGCAGTTAGATAGTAATGAACGTCTTGGGTGAAGGCCCATCTCCAAATAACTGAGCCAGAGCAGGCTGTCAGTTGGTCTGCATTGGACTGTGATAAGTTTACTTGATTTAAACTCAAGTTTAAAACTCATTAAAAGTCAGCATGACCTCCACTCTTACTCATCACTCCCACAAAACTAATTCAGAAATCAGAAGTCACATCAACATCTCAAACTCTGCAAGTCCTTTTACAATTTTCTCGCAACAAGATGCTGCTCTGGCACAAAAATCTAACAAACAGGCTGCATTGGATTACTGTAAAAATATAATGAAGCTGGATGGGAGTAGTTGGAATTTAAGATTTTGCTTTAATCAGAAGCCGCGCGGATGATTCTGTGCAGTTCAATTGCTGTTTTAAACTGAGTTAGTGGTTTGTTTGCTTTTCACAGAAGCAGAAAAAAAAGACTGGATGCTGAAGTTAATTATAAATTGTGGTGTTTGATGCTCTGGAGAGTGATGTTATTTTTTTTTTATTCAACTGTGCAATTTGTTTGATTCCTCTAACAAGCTGATCGTATCGTATGCCAAATTAACCCAGTGCAGCTGTGCATCTGTTAATGTGACTGCAACAGGTCAGACTTGACAGGTTTCTGTTACAATACAGTTGGCGACTGTGAAGCACCAGCAATATAATTAGCATATGATATTGACACATTTGGTTGTTTCTAACCTATTTGAAAGCAGTGTGTGTTTAAAATTGGTTGTACGAACACAGAAGTCATCTAAATCTGCATATTTAGTCTCACATAAAGACCCAACTTCATTTCATTTAGAATATTAATGACATATTCCCGCCATGTTGTCCCCTATAAGTCTTTTGTTGATACATGTTGGCATGATTTAGATCCGCATAAAGTATCTGAAATAAAAAAAAGAAACCTGACTTGCGTATAAAGAATGATCAGTGATTATAAAACAATTGCTACACCAAATGTTAACTCACTATTGTGCATAAGGAGTGTGTTTTACTTTCCACAAGTAAAACCAAGAGACAAATTTGAAGTACTGCTAAAATGAAGAAGACATGTGAGTCAACTGTTAAATGCATAATATTAGTTCTGATCAAATAAAATCACTCAAAATGACAATCTTTATTCTCAGAGTCTACAATTTGAGGTCAAAATTTTCTGTGCATATTCTGAGCAGTCTCAGAGAAGCTAACCATGAGAAGAAGGAAAAATCCCAGTGGGCCCACTGGGTTTATGGGCCATAAGGGCCGGTGTAATTTAAGTCAATGACTGGAATGGAACAAAGAAGACAGACCAGACTCATTGCATCTGGTATAGTTTCCAGGATTATGGTGCCTTCCTGTAAAAGTTATTTGTCGTCTGACGTATTCCTTCTGTTTTTACTTTTTTGTCCAATTTATGTTTAGTATTATCTAAAATTAAAGATAACATTATCATGACCCGAATTAAGACAATTTCATTCATCAGAGAAAAACAAGAATTCAAACAATATAGGCTGTTGGTGGTGAGTCAGAACAAGCAGGAACCACAGGAATAAAGTTTGAACTTTGGAAAAGTTCAAACTTTATTTGGCCTCTCTTGAACTGGCCGACAAGAGAGGCCAAGCACTGCAATAACTGCTGAGGATATGCATAAACTCTTTTGCTTGTTAAGACAACAACATTTGAAACTACAAAGAAACATTGTTCACGTTTGAATGGGTATGAGGATATTTTAAAAGAAAAATAAATGAGTACATTTAAGTAAATAAGTCAATAAATAAGTTATTGACTTACTTTTAATCTCAGGCAATATTTCCAAGAATGTTTTTTTTTTTTGTTTTGTTTTTGTTTTTTTTAAGTTACTGCAAACTTAAGTGGGCCAATCTCAGGCAAGAAGCTCCGGGAAAATGAATCCCACTCCGACCCTGATACTGAGAATAAACTCATGTCAGAGGAACTTACAAGCAGAACATGCTGCTATAAGTGTTTAACAACTGTCATAATAAGCAGTAGAGTTCAAGATTTGTATTTTTTTTTTGATAATTAAAATTTAAAAAACAAATGTGGGTAATTTCTTAAGAAAACATAAAAATTTTAATCAAAGCAAGCATGTTTTCATACTGCTACTGATCTTTAAAGCCTTGTTTACTGCTTTAAAGATGAAGTTTTCTTCATCAACAGAAATTAAATCAAAGAAAACAAGAGGAAGCCTCACTTTTTTGTTCATCTCTATAAGATCTTCCTGGAAAAAAGTCATTTTTAAAAGTACAAACCCACAATAGTCATTGGGGGGGAAACAACTTGTGCTGTTATTTATACAAATTAATTGCCAGAATGATATCCTGCCCGTGTTTGCAACCATAAAGCCTGCACATCATACTGCTCTTCAGGGGAAGCCCTTCTGTGTATCTTGCAGATCTACTTCCTAATTATCAATCGTTATGACTGTATGGGATGACACGATGTAAAAAGAAAGTGGTCCATCATGTAGACAAGTTTGGGTTTTTTTCCCCTCCTCTGTCCTGCGGCTGAAACAAAGTCTTATTATACCTCTGTCTGGCCCTGCATGAGAGAATACTACTTGACTACACATATATTTAAAAGCACTTAAGTTAAAGCCAAAAATCTTAAACTTGAATCCAAATGACCTCATTTTGATTCTGGAGAGAAATATGCACAATATTCTTTATTCTTAATGAATGAATTTCTGTATACTTGCTCGGTAAACCATCTAAAATAGATAAATCATTGTATTTGGTTTCTTGAGTCAAAAAGCACATCTTTCCAAAGATTTTCTACTTAAATAATAATGTTTAATTCATTTTTATTCCTCTTTATTCCTCTTTTATTCTATCTTCTTGCAAACACACAGTTATTAGAAATATTGACATTCATTTATTATTTATTCACCCAGTCTTCAATTTTTCTTATTATTCATGGGTCCCTGGACAGCTTGCAATTCCCATCATGACATGTCTTACCTTATTCATGCATAGTAAATATTAAATCGGATGCCCAAATATGATTTTATTAACATTTACAACTGAACGTTCTTAGTTCTTAGTCCAAGTCTGCTCTTACTTTTTATAAAAGTATGATATTGTTTTAAGGAGTTCCTTTTATTTTTTATTTTTTATTTTTTGCAATTATCTGCACAGCTTGGTACAACTTTGGTCCGATGTCCAGACTGGGCTGCAGAGATTTATGATCTACCAGTAAACTAGTTGTACACCTTCCAAAGGTCATACCATCACTGACAGAGTCATTTACAACAAAACAACTTGGAGGAGTTGGAAACGTAGAACAAAATGCGTACCTTTCCCTTCTTCTATACTGGAATTAATCATAAACATTTATTTGGGAATAATCAAACAGCTGCAGTGGGATTCATAAAGCCCTGTTAGTGACTGGAGAAGCTTTCTTTCTTAGGAGAGGTGTTTCATGGCTGTAGTTAATACATCAATACAACAATACAATATTCACTTTGTAGTTGTCAGGAGTTAGCTGCTTGAAGCTCAGCATGACCTGCAAACCATTAGATTGTTATTTGAAATCACCAGACGAAGGATCTTCTTTTAATGATTAGAAAAAAGACCTGGTAGCAGAAGCGCAGACTCTGTTTCCTACATATTTTAGCCTACCTCTCCCTTTGAATTCCAACAAAGGTGTCACGCACTGCCGCACTCATTAGACTACAACAGCACAAACATGTCTCCAAACTGGATTACCAGACATCCAAGAGAAAGCGAATTGATTTCTCAGCTCTAATCCTTTGTAAATCTCAACCCTTGGAGCTAAATGGACGGGGATGAATTTGATCATTACATCTAAACAAATGGAGGCCTAATGGGTGACTTTCAGGGCTTAGAGTGAGAGGATTACTGGTGTGAAATGAAGCTGTTAAACGGGATATAGGTGCCTGGACAATGCAAAACAAACTCTTTTTACTGAAGAAAGAAACAATTGACACGAGAGCACTCACTGAAATTCATTCCCACTCTCAGCGGCCCACTGATCCAGCCTCATCAGCTGTTGGAATTAAGTTGCCTCATCAATAAGACTGTCATCACATTTAGCAACAGCAATTAAACAGATGGATGATTCCATAATAGCAATTGTTACAGGAGTTAGTGATTGGAATATCAATAATAATGGTTAAAAAAATTGACGTAGCTTTGATAAATTCAAGCTCGCAAATGCAACAGTGCAGTGGAAAAAAGATTCATACTAAAATAATTTTAGGAAGCTGTATCTGTCAACATCAACTGAATGTGTTGAGCTAACAAACCGTTTCATGCTCTCTTAGATTACAAATACAAATTTGAAGGTATTTTGTAAGGATGCCATATGGCAAACCAAGATGAATAACGGCATAATTATGAAGTGATGGAAAGATTTATGGTTTTCAATTGGAAAAAAGAAGAAACATTTGATCTTATTTCACTTCTACAGACTAAAAAATTTACCCATTTCATCTTTGTAAAATAGACAGCATCCAGCTCAGTCAGCATGGATCGAGAGTATACCTTCCACTTTTCCCCCATGTTCTTAAGTGAATGTAGGTCTGTATTTCCACAGAATTATTCTTAAGCATAAATTCATGCTTAAGAATAATTCTGTGGAAATACATTTCAATCTATTTTATTGTGCTTGTGCTCTGTGGTCTTCAGTATTTTGTAGTGTTGTACATTTTATTTCACAATTGCCCTAGCTATAATCATCTTCCCATCAACTCAGACAAGCTTCCCTGTCTCAGTTTAAGCATGATGCTGCCAACACCATGTTTAATGTATAGTGCACTCGTGTCTATAGCAAGGGGTAAAAATGTGCATTTTGGCATCATTTGACCAGAGCATTGCCTTTCATGTGTCTTGTTATGCCCCCTTACTGACTGCAGGCATTTTAAGAAACTTAAAATGTTTATTAGAATCAAGCAAGACCTGTTTTGATGCAACAGATGTACTGACGTCTTATGCATGTTAACAATGAAAATGAGCGAGCAAAAGGGAAAACTCAAGTGGTCAAAAAGTACTACAGGCCCAATGTGAATAAATGGAAAATGTTTGAAATGCATTTATATTATACAGCAATTCCAATAGGAACAATGTTAACCAAAAGTGGGAAATTGAATTTCCATGTAACCTAAATGTATTTTAAATATGTTCTATTTTCTCTATAGGGTGCCTCTGAGATTTATTTTGACCACTTTTATAGCTTTTTGTTTTTTGGGGGGTTTTTTCTACAGGAACATTTTTCATAAAGCAAAAAGCCTCATCTGTAAGAGATCTTCTTATGTTTTGATTTTTGTTTTTTTCCAACAATGGCCTTCATCCTGCCACTTTTCTGTAAAAGCTACATTTGAAGAGTGCACAGCTAACAGCTCTCTTGTTGACAACCACTCCCACCTGAGCTGGAGATTTCTAAAATGTCTCAACAGTTATCATGAGCCTCTCTTGGCTGCTTTTCCTTGCTTGCCAGAGGACGCCCATGTCTTGGTAGGTTCGAATGGTATTTCCTTCTTTGAGTGAAGAACTGAAGAGTGCTTATTTATTACTGCTTATAATCCTGAATTAAACGACTGCAAAACTTGATCCTTTGGGTTCAATGTTGTTGTTTCATCACTGATGTTTGCTAACAAACCACTGAAGCCTTCGTGGATATCTATATCGAAGTCCAGTATGAATAAAAATCTCGATATCTATGTCAATATTTTTATTTATCCTGGACTGGGTTTAATGAAGGTGTTCATGAACCCTCAAATATAAAAAAAATATTTCACTTTCAACATTTTTCAAACACCTTGTGTGGTTCTGTCCACATAGAAATCAAATAAAATACACTGAAGCTTGAGGTGTGAACATTTTTACAAGATACTGTATGCGATTCAAAAACATTAAGATAATATTACAATTACGACTAAAGGAATACCAGGATTCAATCCAAAATAATAAAGTGAAACAGACGAGAGCAGTGGAGCAGAAGATCCACCTCTATAAATTAAAACAACAACAAAAAAAATACAATCAAGTGAGTTGAAATCCCCGATGTAAGTGGAATAGCCCTTGATGAAATTACCACAATAAACAGAATCACTTAACACCTTCCACAACAGCAGAACTGTCTACTTCAGTTCCAGTCTTTGTTGCCCTGTGAAATCTCTCAGCAGCCACCGGAGCCAGAGGCACAGCAGCACGCTGCCGCACTTCAATACCACCTGAGCAGGACCTAAAATGTGCAGAGGCTTTTGTCTGTCACATCAATTTATATCAGTTCATTAACAAAGGCAACATTTCCTCATAGGCCAGATGCTGTGCTAAAGTTGGCTTGTTTGAAGTCGGAGCGGTTGGCTCTACTGTTTGCGTCAGGTCACTGCAAACATGAATTATAAAAGAAGCACCACAATATCGCTTTGCACAATATAAACTGCCTACTCCGTCATAAAACTTGAATAGTCACAGATGAAGGAGTTAATCATGGCAGAGAAAGGAAGCAGTTTTAGTAATAAAGTTCAACTTGAGTGTGACTTGTGGTGTAATTCTACTGATGTGTGAACAATTTAGCTGTACTTTCAGCGGGCTCTCTTCAGACACTTTGTGTTACAGCTGTGGCTTTCAAGCTGAACAGCAAGTGTCTGCATTTATTAGGCACCTCATGCTGAGACATGAGCACTGTGTCCATGTAGAAGCTTGGTTGATAGACCCTCTGAAACGACTTCCATCTTCTTTAGGCTTATGCCCTCGCGTCGTTGGCTCTTTCACCGTAATTGAAAGCCTGAGCCAGTTCAGCTGCTTGGACACAGCAGCCTGCTGAGCTTGAAAAGCCTCAGAGTGAACAAGGAGGGGCTGTGATCAATCCACGCAATTATTAGATAGCTATTGGTCTGACACTTTTAACCCAAGCATAAAACTGTACCCGCTGGGCCACAAGCTCTGTGTTCTTTTTTTTTTCTTTTTTCAAAAATCCTTTTAAATCTTCAGCACTCGGTCTGTAATGTGGAAGTACTGAGGGAGATGGTGAAAGATTAGTTGTAGGTTGACAAACCAAAAGCTTCTTGGACTACTTAATAAAGTGCAATTCCTCTGACGAAGTGAAGCAGCAGATGGGATAAATATGCCATGGATGAATTTTTTGTTTTCATCCATATGTCCTATTAGGCTCACCAACTGTGTTTGAGGTTTGCCAATAATGCATCACTATATATCCGAAATAGAGAACATGAATGACTGAACCAAACTCATACTTTTAAATATGAGGTTTTCCTACATAGGCCAGATGGTGTAGCTCATTTCAATGAGAATTGCAGGTGGTGACTGTTATGTAAAAGTGTTCTGAAGCACGAAACGAGATGCAAACTGAGCAATGGCCAAAAAAAAAATAAAAAAAAATAAAAGAATGCTAGCAAATGCAACTAACTGGGAGAGAGTTTCATAGATAGCGCACAGAGCAAACAACGCTTCAGCTGAAGACAGGAAAAAAAATACATCTCAACAAAACAAATCTCCTGACATATTATTTTAAGAGAGCGTCTCCAACAGCTAATTTCTTCCTTACCAGCTGCTGCTGCAACCATTCTGAGGCTTTATGTTTTATTCTGAAACCGATCATGAAACTACAGTGAGTCACAAAAGCAAACAGGCTGAGCACACAGCATAAGTCTGATTTAAGCTGCCACACAAAAAAGTGAAACACAAAAGATGTGTCTATGACACACAAGAAGGACAAAGAAAAAGAGGTGAGATCTCATTATGCTCCCCGCAAGTTAGCGTTATGCTTCTCTGGAAAAACAACCTTCACCTGATTTGGATTCTGAATTTCTGCTCCATTGTGCTGCATTTGGCAAAGAAGAAAGGAAACTTGGGAGGCAAGCACAGCTTGGTTATATATATAAAGAAAACACACTCAGCAGGATCTGAAGGCGTCAGAGAAGCTCGCCATGGGAAGGCTTGGTGACTTGACAGAGCTGAACTCAGACTGCCAGTGGTTTCTGTGCAGAATTGAGTGTTAAGAGTCGGTGTTTGTCCATGCCGGAAAGGAGCACCACGGACCCAAAACTTGTCAAAAAAAACCAAACTTTTCTTAGTGCAACTTTCTCGCGATTCCCATCATTATGTTTTTCATGAATATATTTATGTGTGAGATGTTCACTCCCTGTAACAGTGCAACATCAAGCACACCCCCTCCCCCCACCCCGACTGCCTCCCAAAACTGTCCATCCCGGCCTCCTGGGAGAGAGAAGAACCCGTGAAGGTTCATGCTGAAAGCATTCGTCAGGCGGTTGTCTGAGCATGTCAGCGCGCTTTATGAAGGAAGCTACACATGTCCGGGAGGACCAAGAAAGTGAATGGCAATGAGATGGTGAGGAATTAGAATGAAGGATAGTTTAGACTGTTTCACCAGCCCTAATACAAAATATATGTATATCAGGGTGAAATGCACATCAGCAGAAAACGGCTACAGAAATCTGCCTTTATTGTTAAATTTAAACCTGTCCAACCACCTACATAGCTGTAAGAAACCGAGAAACATAGATAGGAAATCTTCCTGATAGTACCTACTAGGCATGATTCTACTAATACCTCTAGAAACCAGCAGGTAACCAGAGGTTCAGAAAATACAAAATGCTGTCTTACTCTGATCAGTGAGTGCAAAATATAGGTGACAGCAACATGCTTCATTGTGGTTCCTGTGACTGAGAGAAGAACACTGTTACTTTCCGTTTCAGTGGGATGTTAAAAATGACATCAGAGGAAGTTCAGAAATATGAAGGCTATGTAAAAAGGGACATTTATGTCATGTCTGAATCTGAGAGAGCGAAAGACAGAGCAAAACTCTAATAGGAAGATCGAATGGAGTCCAAAGTCACACACACACAAAAAAGAATTTTGTTATGCTAACCACATAAATTGTTAATACAAAATTAGTATTATATTTTACAGTAACTGCAATCTGACACACATGGTGGGATATAGTGACTGTCAATTAGGATCAAGACTGCTCCTAATTGAGTAATCAATTAGGAGCAGTCTTGAGGAGGGCCTCCATAAGCCTTTATCAGTACTGCTTGTATATCTTCCTATGTAATAGCTCTTCGAAACTAGAATGTGCTAAAATATGGAGAAACCTTTCAAAAACCCGAGCTCGGAAAGTGGTCACAAAATTCTGATGTCTACATAAATCAGCTTTGATAATTACATAAGTAAGAAATAAATAACCATAAGTGGTAAAAAAAATTATTTAAATAGTCTTATAATTCAAATGTTTCTTCTTATTATTATCCTCTACACAAAAGAAGTAGATTTGTTTGTTAAAATAAATGTTAAATAGAATATGGACAAACATAACATCCTATGAGCATTTTATTGAATAAATATTTTATATTTTATTTGCATTATATTGTAACCACAAGTGGAAACAATATGTTTGTAAAGCTACAACATTTCTAACAAGGTATTGGCGAATTGAAAGTCACAACTTACTGTATCACATATTCTTAAAAGATTGCTATTAAATAAGAAGGTCATTATTTTTTTTTTTATCATGCAGGAAGAACAAACAAATCTTCTTTTTTTTTTTGTGGACAATAACAGTTCCAGATAAAGGTCTTTTAATTCACATTCTCTGCCCTATCCTTTCCTGCTTCCAGTTAAAAGCTGATTTAATCATTTCAGTTTGAAATCTTTCTACCCTTGTTCAATCAAAACTTATACATTGAAATATTGAAGGCTATCAGCTGTGAGGCAGGAGAAGCTTCAGCTGCGTGTTAACACAATGTCAGACAGGTAAGACATCAGTAAGAATCCTATTATTATTGCCCATCAATCTGGTTAGTTTATGGGATCAATTTTAATTTATCTGTAGCAAGAAAAATTCAAATCGAACATAATTAATGAAAGACTACTAAACATCATAAGGGTTTATATCGGAGAGAATCTGAAAGTGTCAAATAATATGTAGTAGTTAAAACATATGTGTAAAATAAAATTTCAATGAGTACGGCTTCTTCTGAGGGTCACCAAGAGAAAACTTCTGGCCACTATAAACAGCATGGCAGCACAGCCATGACATATAAAGCTACATTTGAACAAAATTACCATTTGGATTGACCACAGCTGAGTTGTGCTGTAACACAAAAAAAAAACAATCACCACAAATCACCACAAACACCTCACAACAACCTTCACGCACAGTGGTTGGGGGCTGATAATTTGTGTTTGCTTTGCAGCCACACAACCTGGACGCCAGGCAAGCCGAACTCTTCTGTACACTGAGGAACGGCAGGGTCTTATGTGACTCTCCCTGTTTGACAGCTGAAAATCAGGCCAAACTGGGTCATTCGCCATGAGAATCCCCCCCAAACACAGCAGTAACTCAGCAACAGAATGCCTGAAGAAGAGAATAATCAGGGGGTTTGCAAAGGCCACGTCAAAATCCAGAGTCAAATTTAAGTAGAGTAGAGAATGATAAAGACTCAGTTTTTTTCAAACTCCTAGCAGATTTAGATGTGAAGGTCTTATTAAACCCATCGGTTTGCTTCAAAATGTACATGAGACTTGACTCCCTCAAAAGTAAGAAAAATCAAGTGAAAAGAGCATCAATTTAGAAAACAAAATCCAATACACTCAATAAAAATAAATAACTTAATGGAAGCAGAAATTTTATTTAAGGCTGTCAATATGCACTAAAATACTTCAAGATGGAAGAGATAGGAATCCTTTGAGAAAAAAAAATACACTTTTAATTTTTAAAGAGCGTTGTCTGTCATGTGTTGACATGCATCTATATAAACAGCTTCTTGTCCTAAAAGCCCATTTTCTGATAGTCTTGGTCACACAATCTGTAGAATAGAAGATGACAACAGGAGCTGAGGAGAGAATTATGCAAACAATTTGCTTTTCAGTATCTATAACTGATATGCAGGGACAACACAGTAACAGTTTCATTTGTCAAAAAAGTTAACTTATAGCTTTTAGAGCTGAAGGTTATTCTGCAACCTATTTAAAAATAGGGATGTACTTAGTTTCTAATCTGCTGCTTCTTTGCTCCGTCCTTTGTTAAATGAATGATGGCATTGTTGTGTTGTTTCTCTGCTGTTGTTTTTAATGTAGTTATTATTTAAATATTAAAATATAGTGAAGATCTGATATATTTTTAAGAATCTTGACAGTATAAGCAAATCTGTTCTCACCTTAACACCTGCCAGTATTATTTTTATTTAATTTGGACAGTAATATTGCTCCAGTAATTAAAACTGAACACTTCAGCGTTTCTCAGATGGAGTCATTCTGGACTTCACAACCTACATGTACAATGTCTGTGTGCTTAGATATTGTATATTGAGTCATATATTTAAAGCATTTATTTAATTTATTTTCATTTTTATCTAATTAATTTTCATGACAGGTTTGATGACCGGTTTTGATTTTGGCATACGACTTATAAAAACCCAAAAATCAGTTTCTCAGGAAATAAGAGGAGACATTCCCTACAATTAACAATTCAGAGGAGCTGTGGTTATTATGGCAACCAGTAATTCTTTAACACCGGAGCAGAGGCAAAGACTAACCTCCTCCATACAACACTCCACAGCTGCAGCATTTGATCCAAAAGGAGGCTCAATCAAATATTTAGTGCATATACTGTACAGTAGATTAACACATTTTTAATAGGCCTACTCATGGTTTCTGTGCTAACATAATTTTTTATTAGTCTTGTGTAGTATTCAAATTTTCTGAGAAACTGAATTCTGGATTTTTATCAGCTGTAATCATCAAGATTATCAGAAATAAAGGCTTGGGATATGTCACTCTGTGTGTAATGAATCCAAGAAATATTCAGTCATATTATAATTTATCAAGATGCACCTGTAATACAAGTTCAAATATCCAACTCCTGCTTTGTGTCAATCATTCTTGATTAGAAAAAAGGCAGACAGTTGCAAACAGGCATTTTATTTCACATTAAAATAAGCCCCAGATTATATAATCAACAAGTTGAAAATGTTTGGCTTGGAATCTAGTTATAAGATTTTAGCTCTTCTTTCTGTCACTCAACTTTCTCCTTACAAAGTTAGGTGACATTTAGATGAAATGTTGGTCATTTTTGTAATATTCAACTAGAGTTTTCTTAGATGTTAGATAAGTAATAACACAGCAATAACCTCGCAGTCTTATAAATTAAGGCTGTCTGTGTGTATTTTTAACCTCTGTGAATCAGTAATATACTGTAACTAACACAAAACTGTGTTTTGTTAAACATTTGAAAAGTAGCTTGAGTTTAAATAGTTTGAAACACATTGCTCTGATAATTTACTTTCCTTCCTTTTCTATATTATATTTGTCAGGGAATTGACAGTCCAAAAACATGACTGTCAGGTTAATTGGTCTTTCTAAATTGTCCCTAGGTGTGAGTGTGTGTGTGCATGGTTGTTTGTCCTGTTTGTCTCTATGTTGCCCTGCGACAGACTGGCGACCTGTCCAGGGTGACCCCACCTCTCGCCCGGAACGCAGCTGGAGATAGGCACCAGCAACTCCCGACCCCATTAGGGACAAGGGTGAACAGAAAATG
>CAEFZY010020225.1:0-14653 GCA_903066815.1 Brachyrhaphis roseni | reverse complement strand
AGACACCTGGACAACGAGACACAGCCAAAGGGTGGGAGGTTATTTTTTTCCTGCAATTTGTGATTCATAGACAGTCGGGTTTTTTTAGAGGCCAAACTGATTTTCAGTTTTATCTAAAGGTTTTAAAGTCTCTTTTAGAAGTTGTAACACAGGAAAACTTATATGAATAAACTTAGTTTTAATTCAGCAGTTAACTTTAACAAACTTTCACCATAATCCAAACATTTATCAGATGTTTAGTGCATCAAAGAACATGACAGCTGCCAAAGCTTTTGCAAACTGAAAAAAAGTAGAGTTTGTTGCATTACATTAATCTGAAACAAGAAATAAAATTTCCACATTTCACCAGTGAGAGCTGATATTAACCCTTGGGTTACTGATTTGCTCTGTAACTCAAATTCCTGTTGAGTTTCATTGGAAACAATCAGAAAATGTATGCAAAAGAATGTATTCAAATAAAAGGTTGGACCTGGAAGTTAGGAAAAATATTGTAAAAAATAAAGGATTCAAAGAATTAAAATAAATATTTCCTCTTAAAAATAGACCGTATTGCAACCTCTGGAAGAACAGGTTTATTGTTTTGTATGCGTGTGTGTGTGTATAATAGAAAATATCACAATAAAACTTTTCAGCACTATCGTGTTTGCTATGTTTTCATACATTAAAGAACAAGATACAGAATGGCTATTTTTTAACGCAGATCTATACAAAAAATAAACAAAACTAATAAAAATAATAATAATAGGTGCACCAAGCAACAAGATCCAATACTCCTGTTAACATTTTCTTCATGACAGCACTGAACAGAAAAATATTGGATAAAACTATATGCAGGTTTTAGACTAATTTATGTGAGGCATTTCTGTAGCAATGTAAAAACTCAAGAAATACAGTTAAATTAAACAACTGCTTCTAGATATAGTTTCACAAAATAAATCATTAGTGGTAATGGTTCTGGTTATGGATTTCCTTTAGAATATAGACTTATATATTAGTTTTTGTATCTAATTCCTTTCTTGCAATCACACCAGCATTTCATTAAACAAGACATTTTTAATTGTATAGTAGACATCACACACTTCTACTTTAGAGCATTTTCTCTAGAATACAGCCCATTAAAACACATGACATAGATTTTCAGAGGTGTGCCACTTTATGGTTGTTACGTCAGATCATAATTTGAAAGTTCATGACATCTGCCCTGCCTGCGGATGCTGGAATAATAATGACTTGCCAACTCTCTGATTAATTCAGGTTTATAAAGGAGCAAAAAAAAAAAAAACAAGGCAAAGTGCAACAGAATATAAATTTGGGCATTTGCATTGACAATGCTTCTGTCAGGCTGATCAGTTTGATCCAGGCCCAGATGGCTCCTGACAACAACAGTGAAATTTATATTTGAATAGAATCACTGGGGGATCTCCCCAAGGGAGAAAAAGTCTTCATTACTGAATCCAGATTATACCAATGAGCAAGCGCTCTGGTGAATATAGATGAAATGTTTAATAAAATCTTTCTATAAGTGCAGTGCCTTATGAAAGTATTTATACCACTAACTTCTCCATATTTTGTCATGTTACAACCACAAACTTCAAGTGGAATTTTATGTCTTAGACCCGTACAAAGTAGAGAATACATCTAAAGCAAACTTTATCTGAACTACTCAGATAAAGTTACAGGCAGTTCTATTTACTAATTAGCTGACCTTTGAAGGTATCCATTTGTATTAGATTTTATTTAAGGGTAGCAGAGTGAAATGGTGGAAAAAGAATACCTGCAAAACTGTATTTGGTAAACATTCAGAAAATCTTTATATTTCACTTCAAAATCATGCTCCACTTTGAGTTGCTATACTGCATAATATCCCACAAAAATACATTCAACTCTATAGTTTGAATGAGACAAACATTCATAGATCATCAAAATCCTTGCAAGGTGCTGGTAAAGATAAATTGGTTTAGCTGCTCAAAAGAGTTTGTTCTTTTAAAAAAAATAAATAAATAAATAAAAATACTGCCCTGTAAGCATCTTTAATTTAAAAATTTTACTATTAATGCATCATATTTATCATGCTCACTCATTAGGCTTTCAACTGGCTGTATTTCACCCAATAGTTTAAAAACGAATGTTTGAAAAACTTTCAGACGATATCTAAGATACCTTAGGTGTGTGTTTGCTTGCAGTGCCCCCTAGAGGCCACCAAAACAAAACCACAAAGCCGAGAAAAGGAGCGAGAAGAAACCCATTTATCACTAGTCACAGAGGACAGCAGAGCTCTGCTTCAGCCTGCACACACCTTTTACTCCAGACAATTATAAATAACAGTGAGCTAATTAACATCAGGAGAAAACCCTGGCTCAGCAGCTTCCACCTATTAAAAACTAATCAGAAGAGAGCTGGGATCTGTTTGTCACAGGCAAAAACAAAAGCACTCCTCAGCTCGAGATAGCCATACAGCGATGCAAAGGGGGTCACGGTATTTTCCCTCCCGCCTTGGAGACACTCGTGTTGAAACGTGCAATTTTGGTCTGAGCAAATGAGAAAGCCTCGAACAAAGGCAGGATTAGTCTGGGAGCTGGCAGTGTGGTCCAGAGGAACAAAGAGGGCAGAGAGGTTGACAGATAGAGCATAATCAGCCTGGTGACTGCTCTGCTGCACCCTGGGGAACGCAGAGCTCTGGAGGACACAGCACTTTCAAAAGGAAATCTTAAAGGGATGAGTGCGTATGTCTCTGTGAGAGAGTCGCAAACTATAAAAGGGTACATTCAGGGCAAGGATGTGGTAGAAGTGACTTAATAGGAGAGGAGAATTTAAGTGCGGGGGGAAAAAGAACAGTGATGGCAAAAAACAACAACAAAAAAATTGACTAGATTCAGGAGGATAATGAGGAAGTTAAAATAAAGGAAAGACTGGGGAAAGAATGCAACGCTGCAGAACCACAATGTCATGTTTGGATCAGCTTACACTGATCGATGGACCAACCCAATCTCACTGCCAACCTTATCGGCCTGCCACATGGCCTGCTATTGGACTGCACAGCATAGGGCGATGTACCCAGTGTGTGTGTTCATAGGTTCCTGTGTGTGCGGTTACTGTAAACAGGAAACGTATGAGGATGTGAATAGGACACAGTTTTACATTACCAATGCAAATGCATCAGTGCATGGGACCCTGAATGGAACAAAATGTCCCATAAATCAGTCATCGATCAGGTTTTATATGTTAAAGATTGTTAAGCTGGGAAAGCAGGTTTCATGTTTTATTGAAATGAGGTTTGATAAAGGGGAACAGACTCCTACTTTGTCTAATTAATCACATTTCAAGAGTTAAACGTGAAACTCTCAAAGAATACATGTGGCCCATGTTAATCTACACCACGGTCAGTTTCCCTTTATAATTCAGAGAGAAAAAACGATGACAGATGCAACATTTACTGCTACTGCCAATTTCTGCTTTTTTTTGGAGCTCAACATCTTTAATAGAGGTAGCCATTTTAAACTCAATAAAAAATATGGAAATTATAATATTACATTTTTCAATAAGCAGATTTCTACTGAACTTCAAATAAAGTGCAAAGAAATTACTTATGTGTTCATGGACTGAAATGCTTGGAGTTACAGACTTGATCCATCTTATGAACAGGCAAAGAAAGCTTACTAGAATAATGTATTGGTTTTAATTGCTAATTTTAGTGAGCAAGTTGTAAACAACTAAAGATAAACCAATCAGGCTTTGATTTGCCAACACCAATGTCTAATTTTCTTAAAATTTGGAAGACCTGTCCAGGACTTCCTGTATCTCTCTTAGTCCTTTGTGGCACTTTCCAAGTGATTTCCAATTCCATAAAACTTGATCTTTGTTCAAGTCACAGAGAGCTGGTTCCTGTGAATCCCTATTAGACATGTTGAAATTGTCTATGGAAAAAAATAACTCTACTTTTCCAATGTTGTCTCATACCGATCACCCACTTTGTATGTCTTTTGTATTATATTTTCAATCTGTTCCCTTTGTTTACCTCATTTTGTTTGCGTTTTTATCTCTGTACAGACATAATAAATAACCAGGGTCTAAGTAGTAATATGCATTGAGATAAATTAAAGAGGAAATCCAGTACACCCTGCAGCTACAATTACTCCTGACTAATCTTATGTGCAGAATAAAATACATATACCATATAATACTGGGCAGCAGACCGGCTGATAAATGGCAACTGATGCAAAATGCAAACAGAGCAATTTTGCTGCATGGACTTTTCTCTCTTGAAGCCACGAGCCATGTCTCGCAGATTCATTAAAGCCAATGTAAAAAAAAAAAAGAAGCTCAACACATGTAATAGTTAACTGACAGTCTGGCAGATATTTGTATCACTTGCTATTCTATATTTGCAACAAAAACAAGATTAAAATAAGAAATGGATAGTAAATGTGCACTTTTCCAAAAGATAATATTAAACAGATTCAATTCAATTAAATCAGTCAGCATTTAAGGTAATGATGAAGTTGATGAGTGTACCAAACAGCAACTGTACCTTCCGAAAAAAAATACACCAGACACAAACAGCCACAGTATGACCCCTGGTGGCAAAACTCTGGTAATGTTACTACGGTTCTTTGAAACGTTGAGCAGCCTAGAGATATTTTTCTTACCCAGTTAATGTCAATATTTCTAAATAAATCTATAAAAAATACAAAATACTATAATAATAAACCAATTTCTTCGTTATCTTGGTTTCCATAGTGATGTGCACATTCGCAAACATACCTCGAAATTACTTTTGGGGGGCAGTTTGGATTTCGGCCCATACACTCCAGTGCAGCCGAGTACGAGCCCACGTTTGGCTTCAGACCAGCTTCTTCCATCAGAATATAGATACGACCGATCTGATTCAACATGCCCTGAAGAGAAGAGAACCACGATTACGGTATGTGTTTGAGAAAAAGGTTTTCCTCGCTTTATGCTTGACAACACAAAAAAAGAAAGGAATAACACGGTATAAAAATTTTTCTTATATCTGAAGGCCATACATAAAAGTGTAAAAAGATAGTTGGCTGAATCTCCTTGTGACTTTATAACAACTGTAATATGCTTTCAAAGATATTAATTCCCCTATGAATCTTTATTTTTTTTCACAACCACCAATTGTAATTAAGTGTAATTTATCAGACCATTTATTTATTTATTAGACCAACACATATTACTACATCAATGTAAAGTCTAATGAAAATGGTCAAATACTTTTAAAATTTTGTCCACGTAAAAATCTAAAAATGTGGCATAGGTTTGGATCCATCGTCCTGTACTCTGCTAGTCGTAAATAAACTCCAGTGTAACCAATAACTTTCAATGTAGAGATTTAACTAGTGGAATTTAATGAGCAGTCAGCAACACATCAACGCATCAAGGATGCAACCTTGTAACCTTACAGAAGAGTTAGGCTACAAAACAACATGGACTTTGAACATCTCACAGAAAATTGTTCAACCTATAACTTGGAAATGGAAAAAAGATATGAATATAAATAGAATATGGTCAAGAAAAGTGGTGAAACCAGTAAACTTTTTCATTCCACTTAACATCTACACTCTATTTTGTGCAAGTTTCATTATACAAAATCCAAATAAAACCTGCATAACTTTGCTGTTGTCAAGGAAACTGCAGCATATTGACCCTCTAAAATGGGATCTGGGACACTTACCTTTTTGGCCCACACCTTCATCATAATGTTGTAAACATCTGTGGTAAGATGTTTACGTCGACTCATTACTCTGTGCTGACTGACCAGGAAACTTTGTGAGCGCTCAATGTCCCCAATAAACACGCACGCCTCCAGGTAGGAGCGGATGCTGAGCTGGATGTCCCCGCATGAACTTCCTGTGTTGCTCTCCTGGACACTCTCTGTCGTACTCAAACATATGCGTTGCTGTACTTGCTCATCAAGTCTTTTTTCAAGCGCCTCAATCTCAGCCAGGTCTCCGTCCTTTGCTTTTTTTGTTGCGTCCTTGTCAGAAACTTTACTTTTTGAGTCTCTCCGCTTCTGTTTAGATGTTTTAAGTGCCTCGGCTGCTTTTGATGAGGTGGCGGCAGTTACTGCGGCTGCTGAAGAAACCGAGGAGCGGATTTCATCTGACAGCTTCGTGCCACCTCTTCTCTTCTTTGCGGCAGAACATATAGTTTTATGTGTTGTACCTGTGGGCATTAAGCTACTTTTGCTAGCTTTGGATTTCCCCGGTAGCTTTTCTTTAGCATTTCTCTGTACTTTCTGCTGGAGGATCTGCTGTTTCTTAAGTTTATTTTTGTTCTCCTCAGATAATTTTTCCATCCAGCGGCTCGGCTGAGACTTGGCGGCCCCTTTTGTAACCACCTGCCCAGACTTAGGAATGTCGCTTTTATCTTTAGAGGATCCTTTGACAGTCCTTCCAGATGAAACACCTCCCCCAAAAGAAGGAGATTTAAGAAACTGGACTTTTGCATGTTGGACATCTAAAACGACGTCAGATTGGAGTTGCTGGATCCTGGCTTCAAGGACTATGAATAGGAAAGGGAAGGGAAATATCACATTATATTGAAATGATGCAAAACACAACACAACTTCAGAAGGAAACTTAAAATATGGTTTGCTACTTGTCTGGTAAAACATGTATTAAAACTGGAGCTTGCCTTGCAGCATGCATTTGTGTGTATAAGTTCTCTAAAAGCCGATTCTCCAATTTTAAGTGTGTGAATTAAAAATGATTACTGCAATCTAAGTCAACGTACCGTCTAACAACTGAGACTGTTCATGCACACGTTTCTTTGCATCCTCTGATTTCGGGATTACAGACGAAATATTTCTTCTTTGTAGGTACAAAGGTGTTCCTGGAAAAAAATAAAACAAAAAAACAAACACAGTCTGGTTCATCTGTCCGACATAAACATGCTTCCAATTCTCAAAAACTAACATTTTGTCTTTCACTCTTGATCTCAAGTAGATAGCTATTCGAAAAACGTGCATTTGCAAATTTTCTTTCTCAATCTTCTCGCTCTTTTCCATTTTCATAATGTCCCTACGACTCTCATTGAGCTTTTCATCTAGTCAGTAATATGCATATAAAATATGCAACCATAGGAACAATTCAACTCAAAGAGTACACTTGATACCGTATCCGTGCACATCATTGAGGTCGCAATACTGCATAACTATTATATTGACACTGAAACTCTAAGGTTGCATGTATGTTTTAAAGTATAAATTCAAAAATATCCCGCAGTGACGCATAAAAGAGAGAAAACCTCGTGCCGTAAACATGACGGGGATCTGGAACTTCAGCCTCTGGCTCAAGGACGAAGAGACAAGAAATTTTAAACCATCAACCATCAAGATACAGCAGTAGAAGTAATCCTCGAGAACAATAGTTGGTGATGAACTTTGTGTATTCGTTTGGAAACGTGATTTTATTACTTTGTTTGCCTACATCAAGGTAAGAAGGCGGACCAACGACGAGGCTAACAAAGCTACTCAATGAAGGACGAATAATTGAGGTTTTGAGCAAAACCAGAGTATTAGTGGAATGAAAGCCAGAAACTATTTTCAGGATAAGACGCGAAGACATAAGTAAACTTTTCATGGAGGACAAACTGAGCTCCCTTTTGCGGCTTACCTGATATCCGTCTGACTGCGGCGCTTCTCGCCGACACACACAGCTGGCAGCGCTCCGCAAAACACCTGCGGACGTCCGCTAAACTGCGCCGACCGAGACATTTGGCGAGAGAGCAAGCTTGGAGAAGAGACATGTTGACATGTAACAGCCGCGTTACTCCAAGAGCACTACGCCGCCATATTGGAATAGACTTAGCTAATCGGCAGCCGAGATATTGTCCCGTTCGTCAGGCCTGAAGAGAGGAGTTCAGATAACATCGAACAGCGACTCGAGTCCTCAAGGGCCAGTGTCCTGCAGGTTTTAGATGTGCCACAGGTACAAAACACTGGAATGAAATGGCTTAATTACCCCCTTCTTGTGTAGTAAGTTCTCCAGAGCCTTGTTAATTACCTAATTATTCTATTCAGGTGTGGTGCAGCGGAGACACATCTAAAAGTTGCAGGGCATCGACCCTCCAGGACCGGAGTTTGACATACCTCCGAATCTTCCATACTTTTCTTCGCAAAGGTTCTATTTAGGAATTAAGAAGACAGATGATTGTCTAAAACAGTGGCGCCACTTTAAAAGTACATAAGATAATTAGCAGCTAGATTTCTAACAGAGGCAATCATCGCCAACATAATCAACAACAAATACAACATAACAAATACAAGTTGTTATTATTATTATTATTATTATTATTATTATTATAGTAATAATAGTAATTTTTACTATACTAGTAATTTTTACTAGTATTATTCACATTTTGTTGACCCAGTTGATGATTACTGTTGCTGCTACTAGAAATATATTAATAATTATTATTATTACTATTAGTCGTTGTGTCAGTACAAGTAGTGATATAAATTAATTAATTCATATAGCAATATTAAGAATTGAAGTAGTATACAGCGAATAATGGCATGGATATGTTAAGGCTTACCACACAAAGTAATACCAATATGAGGATAGTTTTATAAGCATACGAGTATTATTAAGTTTAGGTCTTTGCTCGATCCCAGGACAGTTATTGTCAGGAGCAAGAATGCGGCGGCCCACACACCACAGCATGAATACCAAAGAGTCTCTAACATTTATCAAAGTGTCAATCTTTCATTACTACGAGTAAAACTTAACTAGGTTCCCAATACTTTTAATATTTGGTATCACGTGTGCACACTCATCGCTTTCAAATAAAACTTACATATGTTTGACCTGCAGATGGCAGTGTCCACATTCATTTGAACTGACCGGAGGATTAATCTGTCGTAAAGGTATGACAAATTTCATGCATTGTTTTAATTTGTTTAATTAACTCATGTCTAAGACATGTATGTATATAGACATATACACAGAGTGCATTGATGTACACATCAAACATATCCATTTGCTTGATTAAAGCAAAAGTTTCCAGCCTTTTGTGACCCTGAGTTGTGGTTTAGGTTTAACAAACATTTCCTGGATAAATCAGTGACAGTGGTGGTCTAATTTGGTCTTTCTTTTTTTAGGCACTGTATTTTATCTGTCATAATCATAGCACAAATATGCTTTAAAAGTCTGTGAAGAAGACCTCAAGACCCTCTACTTATTGATTGGCCAAGCAGATGACATGACATTTCTTTTTTTATCATAGCAATGACTATGCTTTGACTGGAAGGTAATACAGTAGTTGCCACAATTTTGATTTTGATTCATTTTAATTTTGATTCATTTTGTAAAATGTTTTATTATTGTTAATGTTAAACACTAGAGGAATCTTACAATGCCTGATGTATTTTTCTGAAGACAGAAACATCTTTATAACCCTGTTAAAGAACTAACTTTAAGTGTGAACTATCACTACAAAGCTAACAAAAGTTGTAGGTAATACAGGAAAGAGTACTTGTCGCAACCTGTTGAAATATATTGCCTCCTTTCACCCTGTGACTTTTAAAGTCACAACCCAAAAAAGTTCAAATCAAGTGTGACTCTGGTTCAAATTGAGAGTAAAACTGTATTATGTTGTTCACATCCTGAACACTTTCTGACCTCCAGCAGCACCAGCCTTCCCTTCACATGCACTCATAAAACCCACTTTAGTAAGCCTTTGTGTGTCAGCAGACGGGAGGTTAGCACAAGCACTACTTGACAGAGAGGGGGAGAGACAAGGGAAGGTGGTGGTAGCTGGGAGGGGTGCAGTGGAGAAGGAAATGAGGTCCGGACAGAACATCTTTTCTCAGTGGAGGCAGTGGCTGGAAGCACAGCAGTGGGTGTCTTTTCTTGAGCTGTAGGTGAGGATCAGGAGGTGTTTGTTGCCACAGTTCACAAGCAGGGCCCCCTGACAGCTTCGTTTGATGTGGTCGGCCCCTGTCGACGGCTGGCTCTTTGCGCCGACGTGACAGTCATTGCCTGGTGAGTGACTGTCAATGCCCCTACCAACAAAAGAGAAGACAGGCTTTCATGGGGCCTGATAATACCCAGGCCACGATGAGGCCGCCGTTCTCACGTACTTTGATCATGGGGATTCTTTTGCACACCTTTGTAGGGGCTGCCTATTTGTTTAACAGATGGAGAGTAGGGTGTTGTTGAAAAAGCTTTACCTGGCCAGAGAGATATTATGGAGATGCTTCTCTGTGAGATTTGTGCACAGCTAAAATGCCTTCTGACATGAGTCTGTCAGTTTGTCTGAACCTGCTGAGTGTGCATGCAGAGGTGAACCGATTACCCCTGGTGATGATGTACTGAATAAATTAATGCTTTGTTGATGTAACAGTCTCACAGTAAAACGTTTAGAAATATCTCCTTTTTTTGTTTTTAATTAAATCTGTTTGTAACCCAGCTGTCAATCCATTGCACAACCTGATTTTTGCATTGAATCTTCTCCTGTGGCAACTCACAAGAGTGGAGAACACTGAAAGATAAATTGATAGAGATCTTTGACCATCACTCTTTGTAAAATTTCTCTGTTTCTCATCTGAGAGGTCCATGATGGAAGACCTGATGAATTGTTTCTGTATTGATTTGGCCATACATTTTAAATAATTTTGCTGCTCAAAGACCCACTGAATAACACATTTCTAAAAATCTAGTCAACAATCACAGATCCTACACTAATGTATACTTAACAGAGGATGTGAGGTGGTTTTTACAAACTCATAATTTGTTGTACACCTAACACAAGGTGAATGGTATTTTTTCTTCCCTTACCATTCTGGTTGTGTAAAATTAAATGATTTTTTTTTAAAAAGCCTCGTTAGATTTATTTTAAGTGCATTGTTATGTGTACCAGCAAGAGAAATGATAACTTATTTGGCTGCCACAGATTTGCATTTTATGATCGTTTATAATAACTGAGACATGTAATCATATGATGGGCAACACCAACTCAAAGGGCAGCTAGTGTAAGCTGCTGTTTTAACAATGTTGACTTTATTTGCGGAGTGAAAAAATGCCAAGTCAGCATTTTTACATAGTTCACCCAACAACCTTCCCTGTCTGTCTCTGCTTCCTTGTGCTTTATATAGACCAGATTATCTATACACGCAGGTGTAAATTGTTTTTCATCTCTTTCTATCAGATGCTTGGACCTTTGCTTGCTATCTTGCTAAAAGCTGCACTGCATCTCTCAGAACTTCTTTAGCATCTGAAAGATAATTCGCTTATCACAATGCTGTTAACAATGAACAATGATCGTGAAGCAGGACATGCAAATGTCACCAGTAGGTCCAAACTGTGGTAGTCTTGTTAGTTCCTTCAACTACATCCGTTTGTCTAGCAGCCAACCACAACTAGAGATATCTATCACACCTGTGCTTTGGTCTGAACTGATCTACCTGGCATTGTTAAGATCAGCAAACAGTAACTGCATAATCACTGACTTTTAAATAAGGCAGACTGTTTCTTGAATTATATAACTTTGGTATATTGTCTGCATAGGCACTTGCCTTGAACAATGTATGTATGTAGAAAAGTATTTATCTGAAAAAGGAAAGTTTTTGTTAAAAACTGGTGAGATCCAGGTAGCTACGTTAAAAGGCAGCAGTTCAAGGGTACAAAGTTAGAAAAACAGCAAGATAAAAAGCAAGACAAGCATTTAGCAGGAACAGAAAACAATTAATAATAGGGAGCTTTTACTGAGGGATTGTCCGTGCTAGGAAGGAGGTCAGGTTTCAGATCCTTTTGAAGACTTTGATGGTACAAAACAGGCCTCATTATAGAGATATTATCTCTATTCAGATACTTACAGAGCTGCTTCGATCCCTGCTGGGAAAGATTAGGTTCCTCGACTCGAGAACATCCTCCTTAGGGTGCCTGGCTCTCTGCGTGCCTTTCTCTGTTCATGACACACCCACATTACACAGGTCAACACAAATCAGTTCAAAGCAGCAAAGCTCAACAAAACTTACTTGATACAGATTTATCATATTCCAATTATTCTTGTAAGAGTGGAAAAAAGGGTCAAAAGGTTGGTCAATTAACCAGATATTACTGGCAAACCAATAGTTATGTTGTCTTTTGCCGATGTAAGACCATTGTCCACAACACTAAAATTTGTCTCGGTTTTAAATTATTTTGGACAGTATATAATATTTTAACCTTTCATTTATCGTGTTGGTATTTGTGTCGCTTTAAGAATCAATAGTCATTCAGTTCAGTCCGGTTTACTGGGGCCTCCACAACTATTTGCACCTCCTGTAAAGAGATATGTTCTGTTCTTGAGTGGATAGCTTTGGTAGAGGATTCGACATGGTAGCAATCGCCTTGTATGTCACGTAGTTGTAAGTTCATAAATCTCAAAAGATTATTCAATCTTAAGAGCTGCAGTCACCTCCGTACTGTGAGATATGGATTTTTTTTCTTTCAATATACGGCACTTGTTTTTGAATTAGAAACTAAAGATTGTGACATACATTTCTTACAGATTGCAAATGTGCACTTTAGGTGATGGGAACTTGACAAGACAGTCATGTGCCACATGTCTTGATCACGAAAGTAAACGAAAGGCTGTTATTTACAACATCAAAGCATAGCACTGTAAAACATCAGGATGTTGCATGTTAAGACATTGAGAGAAAAGGGACACATAAGACACTTGTCTATGGTCTGGCACTGAGCTCGGAGCCCAAACATTTGCTTCTAAGACACCACAATGCAATCTGCTGCCACATCTGACATTCACATGAGGCCCAAACTTCATTGATGACCTCATAAAGCTCTTCATTTTTTAAAAAAAGATTTTAAGTACATAGAAGGATATATGATTTTAATTACAGCAAACTTTTATCAAAGAAGAAACAACTGTGTCTTCTTTAGCTCAATTTTCCTCTGTTTCTCTTGTTCCTACTCTGTGTTGTTATTCTACAATTACCATTTTCACAATTAAACCACAAAGCAACAAGGGATTTTACACCTTTTAAATATTTTTATTATTAAAATGTTTTAAACACACCATGCAGATCTGACATATAGAAGGTCAGATATTTAAATTTTTCAATTGATAAATGTTGATGGACTATTGTTCTCATTGCGAAACTTACATTATGGCAAAAATAGAACCAAGTATATTCAGTTTTAAAAAACAGAATATTATTTCCTGTTGGAATAGGTGGCACCAAGCTAACCAGCAAACTTGGTTTACCAGGCTAACCAATAAAATTGAGCACTTTTGAAATATCCAGGCTAGACAAGATGTTGTTGTCAATTGGACCATGATAATATGGAGATGAGCTTCATTCAAAATTAAAAAAACTTGGTCATAAATGGCCTTAAAAGATTGCATCAAGCACTACCTGATATATTTATGCTGATGTTATTCTATTATATGAAGTGACTGAAATTATAGCTGTCTGAAATACACAACATGTTTATGAAGTCAGGCTGTCATAATTTGAGCTTAAGATCATAAACTAATTTTTGGAACATTCCCATTTGGGAGCATCAAGTCATTCAGGTTCTAAAGCAGCAAAAGGAGCCTCAGACAATTTGACTGCAGTATGATGTTCTTTTTCTGAAATTCTGGGTTTGTTTTATGTCAGATGTGATGGAACATGTGAAATCCTGATAATCGTCCAGATTTGTATTTTTTATTTTTATTTATTTTTTCTGAATGTGACATATGGATTCTTGGTATTTGTATTATTTTTGGTTTGCAGGGTTTGGGGCCTTGAGGCTCCAATTATTTCTTAATTTCTGTTTTGTTGTTGAATCATGAACACTAACCTTGTGGGTAGGTCATTGATAAGCTATTGTGGTATTTTCGATAGGCTCTCTAATACTGATTAGGTTGAGGCAGTGATGTACGGCCAGCCTGCTTAATCCTGTTAAGCCTTATGTCATCTTTCAAGAAAATGTAGAAAAACAAAATACCCCTAAGCTACACAAAGAAATTCAGATTGCCTTATTTCATTTCGTTTCTAATTTAACTAGTCATACACCTTAAATTCTTTCACATGCATATTTTTGTAGAAAAACAAAACAAGAGCTGCAAAA
This sequence comes from Brachyrhaphis roseni, assembly GCA_903066815.1. NCBI lineage: Eukaryota > Metazoa > Chordata > Actinopteri > Cyprinodontiformes > Poeciliidae > Brachyrhaphis > Brachyrhaphis roseni. Next base: position 569 of record CAEFZY010020225.1, on the reverse strand, counting down.
ATTAATTTGTGAGCTTTATAAATCATCTTTTCTTTAGAGGGGGTCTTGCTTGACTTGGAAGTACCACTTTTGGGTCCTATTTGTCTAGAACTAGAAGTGCTTTTGAGAATTTCGTACTTAGAAACTGTGAAAGCAGCTTCATACCGTTTAAGCATTTTAACCACTTCCACAGACCTAAATGTGTTTAACCTCTAAGTGGTTTTCACCTCAACATTGGACCTGCAGATCCACCTTTTGTCCTTATTGAGAGTCATTTCTGTATTAGACCAATAACAGTGATATCATCTTTAAAATTCAGGAGTTTCACGCTGAGATGAAATGCTATTATCTGTGTATAGAGAATGAGGAGAGAACACGCCTGGAGGGGCAGTGGTACTGATGGTTCTTCTGTGCTGAAGAAGGTGCTTCCTGGTCTCATCTGCTTATGCCGGTCACTCCAGAAGCTGGTTAGCCACTGATAGGTGAACCTTGATCCTGTTAGCAAGATTAGCTTCTGGTGGATGATGACTGGGTTGATGGTGTTAAAGGCAGAGCTGAAGTCCACAAACAGGATGCTGTTTGCGGGATGA
>CAEFZY010020216.1:0-17902 GCA_903066815.1 Brachyrhaphis roseni | reverse complement strand
CCGAGATGGGGGGCAACAAGAATGCCCACTCCTGCCCGGCGCCTCTCACTGTGGGCAACTCCAGAGTGGAAGTATGTCCGGCCCCTCTCAAGGAGACTGGTTCCAGAACCAGAGCCATGCGTCGAGGTGAGACCGACTATTTCTAGCCAGAACCTCTCAGCCTCACACACTAGCTCCGGCTCCTTCCCCACCAGAGAGGTGACATTCCACGTCCCAAGAGCCAGCTTCTGCAACCGAGGATCGGACCGCCAGTGCCCCCTCCCTCGGCTGCCACCCATCACGCATTGCACCCTACCCCTTTGAGCCCTCCTACGGGTGGTGAGCCCATTGGGAGGGGGACCCATGTCTTCTCTTTGGGCTGAGCCCGGCCGGGCTCCATGGGCTAAAGTCCGGCCACCAGGCGCTCGCCAACGTGCCCCACCTCCAGGCCTGGCACCGGAGTGGGGCCCCGGTGAGGGAACACTGGATCCAAAGTTGCAATTCTTCATTGGGGTCTTCGGGCTGCGCTTCATGAGGAACCTCACCTAGGACCTGTCTGCCTTGGGTGACCCTACTAGGGGCATAAAGCCCCAGACAGCATAGCTCCTAGGATCATTGGGACACTCAAACCCCTCCACCACGATAAGGTTGCAGCCCAGGGAGAGGTGAAGTATAAACATAATTAACAGAAATATCTTGGCTTCTAGTTTAAATATTTCACGCAAACAAGGCCAGTAATGGTCAACTAAACTACTACTAAACCACTTTTGAGGAATTTTGAATGAGATCAAATTATCTCAAAAGTCAGAAGTGGGACATATGATGTACTTTACAGGCCCATAGTGCCATTTTATAGCACAATCAAGTTCCTTTAAGCTAAAAATAGCTTAAAAAATTTTGACCTTGTAAACTGAAGCTTTAAATTGGCCATTTAAAGCTTGAGATGCTACTACTCTTTCAGTTCCATGTTTACACATTCTGCTTTGTTTACACTTCTCGTTGTAAATACCTGATTATATAGTGACTTTCTTAGCATTAGCATTAAGTCAAGTCAACTCCATTGGCATAGCAAATTTTAGCAACTCAGTAATTCAAAGTGGTTGATAAAATAAAAACATCATACAGTCATCAATTATGAAACAAACAATGAAACCAAATATAAATCAAATATCAAAACCATTAAGCAAATACACATGAAATATGTTGATCAATGATTCACTTACTAATCAAAGGCAACTCTGAACAGGTGTGTTTAAGCCCTCATTTAAAAAATAAATCAGTGTTTCGGATGTTTTGCAGTTTTATAGAACGCTGTACCAGACTTGTGCTGCATAGAATATGTGACTATTTACACACAAAAATCCCTGTTCTTTATGTAAGATTACAACCAATTGAATACTGAACTGGAGATGAATACCCAGCTCTGCAGTCGTTTCAGTAATGTGTCATGGTCAGTAATGTCACCTGCTGCACTAAGGTCCAACACGACTGTGGTTCATCCGGCCTGTGTTTATGTGGATGTCATTGAACACTTTGACTTGGACAATCTCAGTTACAGCAGAGATGCAAGTTGGAAGAGTAGATTTGATTAAGAGCGTCTGCTATGTTGTCTGTGAAGGAATGTTCTGTAATAGTATCTGTTTTGCTAAGTGAGTCAACAGATGAAAGAAATGATCAAGAAGTAGCAAATAAGACAGCAAAACATAAAAAAAAAACAGTAAAAGGACCATCACCCAGAAAGTCCACCACCAACACCAATATCTGGCTGTTTCCTATCTAATAGAAAAGAAATGAAGACAACTACAACACAAGATGCAATTTACATTAAAAAAAATTAACCCAAATCCAAAAACTTTAATCACAATAAAAACATTATAGGTCTCCGTCCAAACTTCAATAAATAAATGGCTAACAGTGTGCATTAAATAATGGTCTATCCCAGAACTGGGATGAACCACCAAGGCCGCAGCAGGAGATGCCACACGCTGAGCGGCTCTAGCCTCACAAGTTAGTTAATGATGAGCATCCCAAATATAGATGAATCACCAACACTAGTCCATGGGCTAGACTATTTTTTTGACCATTTCAGGTTGGCAAAGTCTATCCTTATTTTTTTTTTCAAAGATACATGTCTTTGGTTAAAATTTTTGAATGATAACCCTTCCTAAATAGTAGCTGAGTCACAGTTAGCTCAAAGAGTGAACAGCTCCTTTGAATAAATTCTGCCTTTTTAGACTGGTGCATGTCGCTTTAGGCTCATGGTATGGGCATTGTCAAAAGGTCTATAATATAGTATATGATATCATCTTAAAGTGGACACTCTTAGCTTTCATTTAAGTCAGGTTTTGAGTCTCTCTGACCAACACAGAGGTCACTAAAGCTTGTTAAACCAAAAATAACACACAGGTAAAGTGACTTTTTGTCATTAATCTTGCAGAATTAGGTCCAGGTTTACAGGCTCAGTGAGCTGTTGGCATTCAAGCAGTTTAGTACCACACACACACCACACACAATGAAATAAACAATATTTAAACAGTTTAATCCTTAACTATTTTTCCCTGCCCAGACACATCTTGAACCTTTCTTCCAAACCAGATGATTTCCAGTGGGTCAGTCAGTTGCTCTCCAGTAAACAAAGAAAGACAGTCAGATGAACAAAGAAGCAGTGGTCTAACTTTCTGCTCAGACTGGGGTAGTCGCATGGGGCTATGGCATCTTCTTTCACTGCAGTGGATGGAGAATGACAATGTTTCTTCCTTGAGAATCAAATTTTTTAAGATTCCTTTTCTGCATGTACTCAGATAAGCTAGATTCAGACTTATTTTTTGGATGGACTACACTCACTGGTTACACAAACAGAAAACTGAATAGTTACTTTGGTTCCAAGGTTTCTTTGATAACGTAGTCTTTAACTTGGCCAGTAAAAAAGGATTTCACGTGTGTGTTTCCCCAATGGAGAGGGATGCTGGAAAGAGCCTGGCATGCTTCAGAGTGTTGTTGCTTGGTGTGGATGTTATCACGTGTTGGTGTGTATTCTCAGACTGACAAAAGCAGACTAGTGTTTACCAGTCTGCTTTGTTCGGTATTTATTTCAGTGCTTGTTTTCCAGTTATTGCTGGGTCCAGTGTTGTAAGATGGTGTCGAGGAGAATACGTCAGCCTCTAGCTGCCTAGCATCCGAGCATCAAACCCCACTTCAGCTGGAGGCCTGTTCAAACTGAGCAGCCTGCAGTAACCGAACTCCCCAGCCACACCCGTTAATGGCAGCTTCACCTCTTGTACTAAATGGAATTGGGCTGAATTCTTTTAGAAGTATGGGAAAATAAACTTCTGGGATTTTGTTTATTTTCTTGGTCAAAGCAACAGATAAAAACCTCTGCTTTTTTTTTTTTGAGCACTGCAACCAGCATTTAACACCATGAAGAACTCTTAAAGGTAACAATCTCAATAATCAAGCTTTTACAACTTCCAATAAGATTTTCTTTGCTTTAATTTGCAGAACTTAGCACATACAAAACACAGTAAGAAATACAGCAAAACAAGAAAAAGTACATAAGTTGTAAAAATCCCCAAATTATCTAACTTAACACTGTGGCTGAACTTTTTAAATATAATCAATTTTCTAGGAGGCAGAAACAGAGAGGCTCAAACCATATGGAAATCCCTTTGCTAGGTTGATCCATTTGTTCTTTGGTTGGAAAACGTGGTAAAAATAGATTTTTCCCCAATGGGCAGATGTAGCCACAAAATGTATTTGGAAAATTCCTCAACTTGTTCTTGACAAAACCTGTGAAAGTTCTTGAATCCAACAAAAAGAAAAACCCAACGTGAAGCAGCAGTCTTAAGAGTAAATCCAAATTCTGAAACCTCAACCTTTAGGGTTAGTCTTCACGATCTCTTCTCCTGATGTTCACATGAAGACTGTCCTTGAGGCAGAACTCTGAATGTTTCTGACCGCTTCCGCTTTATACATTTTAGGGGCGATGCCTACATTACTTTTTGCATGGACCGATAAAATCATTCCTTTTTACTGACAAATTCTCTTTTTTTGGCATTGAAGCTATTGCAAAAGTCTCCCTATAGCTACCTCTGTCCAAAACAACTTTCCCTTTTCTTTTGCCACATCTGAGTCATCTTTTGTTTCTCATCTTACAGATGAGTACATTTTATATATTTGCAATCAAAGCTTCTCTTAAATGATTGTTCTTCACATCACTTCCCAATTGTTGATATCATTGTTGAATATTAAGTCATTGTTTGCAATTGTAGCATTCCGTTCTCCAGAGTTATCAAAAATAATCTTACAGTTTACCATTATAATTTGTCTATTATATAACCCATACAGGTTATATCAACTTTTCATCATTATAACTTTTCCATGTTTACAACTTCTTGTGATTGGTGTGGAGAATTATCCCTTCTCCAGGCTAAGTTCTTGATGTATGAGGTTGAAGAAAAGTCAATGAGTTGAATTCATAAATTCCATTTGTTAATACCAAAATACAGCTGGTCCATTTCTCATGCTACCTTTAGGAGATAGAAGGACAAAATGGCATCAAGCAACAGTATGTAGTTCTGTTTCTTAGCCTCTATCTAAGCTACGCCTTAAAGAGGGGCGTTATAGGGTGTCATTTTCTATAATCTTAGCTTTGAGGGTGTTTCCTAACATGTCATTTACTTTAGCTTTAGCTTTACAACTAGCTACGAGAGATAGAGAAAAACACAATTATTTATTCCCAACATTAGACATAGAAAGAAGAAGATTAAAGCATTTTTCATAAGACAAAACAGCTTAGCATCTTCATGGTTTGTACTAAAGTCTTATCCTGTTGGTTTTGATCTTTCCTTGTATGACTAGTTTGGGTTGACTTCTAAAACCCTAACAAAAACTGGTTTTACAAACTACCTTATGTCTAAAAGAGCCTAGAGACAACTGTCCCTGTTAAATCTAGCAGTTTTATGTCTCATTATTGCAAACAAATTTAGATGACTATCAATATGCTGCCTCTACTTCTGTAAACGCCACTCTGTCACCGTTAAGTCTGAATTTAGTTACCAACTAAAATCATAAAACCCTTAAATTATACTAAACACATAAAATCTGGCCTTATTTCCTCAAATATTTATTTCTTACACTTGTCTCCACTCTGGGGTTGCATCATCCTAATATCAAATTTCTCCATATCCTTACAATACACTTGTATTTCAGTGTCTTATAAGGAGGGTTAAAAAAGTATAATCTTTATTCCTTTCTTAAAGTCATTTAAGAAAGGAATAATCTCAATGAATGTTAAAATGATTACTTTCTACAATAATCTGTAAAGAAGAAAACTTTCTAATTATTCACAGAGAAGGATGAGTAAAATATTCTTTAATTTTAATACATGAGGAGAATATTTTAACAAAGCCGCACCTGAAGTTCCCCTTTTAGTGATTTTACAATCTCCTACTTATTATCACTCAAGATTTTCACACAAGAAAACAGCTGAATACTTACTCATTAACTACATTGAGATATTATCTTACTGTTAGTTATTTTAATAAAGGGGAGGGATCTGTTGAATCTCAGGTATTTTGACCCACACTCATTTCCTTCAGATTATATTCCTCTTTTAAGCCGACGTAAGCAGATAGAAAGCATGTAGAGCTATGGACTCTATAATAAAAAAATTTCCAAGCAAATTATATGTTTTTCTAAAGACAATCTGAATGTCCTTTAATGCAAACAAAGTCTGTAGGACTGATGTGGCCAGATTGAGTTCTAGGATTGAAATAGAATATGTAAATGTTTTTTTTTTTTTTTTTTTGGTCAATTAGACCATTAACATTCTTTCTCGCACATCATGTGTCTCCTTACAGAAAACAAAGATCTCTACATACGATAAGATGTGGGAGTTTATGAGCAGTCGGAGGCACTCAGTAATGGTGAAGAATATTGAGGAAGGGATTCACCGTGTACTCACTTCTGACTACGCATTTCTCATGGAGTCTACAACCATCGAGTTTATAACCCAGCGCAACTGCAACCTCACACAGATTGGAGGCCTTATTGACTCCAAAGCTTATGGGGTTGGAACACCAATGGGTATGTATATCAAAAGTACACTGCATGTCTTGGTGAGGTAAAATGTAAGCTCTTGTTTTTTTCTTACTTGTTTAAGTAATTTACTGGATATACACCACATTACTATCAAAGCAATGTCATTCCTATGGGAGATATTAGAAAAAGTAAAACAAACATGAGAGAATTTTCATCTTCTTGGAATTAACATATCCAAAAATTTGGTGAAGTTATTTGACCACAACTATTTATAGTTTGTCCTCAAAAAACTATAAGAGGACTGATTTAATGTGAGAAATAAATCAGATATACAGAGGTGACATGTGCCCCCTTTTCCTGTCCTTTAGTTCCAGAATTCTGTCCATCAGAATGAAAATCCTCCCATGTTCGTTATACTTTCTTTATAGAAGGGGGAAAAACAGAGTTAGGTGCAAAATTCAGAATGAGCCTTCTCTGCATTTAAGAATATTACCTTGCAGTCCAGCTTAGACCACTAGCCTGTCTGTGTTCACCAATCTACTCACCAATCTGTGTTCACCAATCTACTTGGTGAACACAGACAGGCTAGTGGTCTAAGCTGGACTGCAAGGTAATATTCTTAAATGCAGAGAAGGCTCATTCTGAATTTCCACACTCAGCAGGATGGAAAGTTATGGGAGGCACAAGTACGAAAGGAATTCCAATAACAACTATACCTTCAAATAAAAAATATCCATCTCAGATTACTCAATGCCAGACGTCCTACTAAAGTCGTGGCAGAATACCACAAAACTATGCAAATTAGGTGACACTATTATAAGATGCTGTGCATACAACTTAGAATTATGCATAGTTTAATAGACTGGTCTCAAAGTGCTTATTCATCGACTTCTCATTTACCCATAAGGGGATACTGCAAAGCTTTGAGTCTTTGAGAAATAAATATGGTCTGAAAAACAAAGGCCTGAAAATTAGACAATGCTATACTCAGAATCTGAGAGTTTCATGTCAGTATTGGTTTTGAATTTGTAAAAGAGTTTTTGTCAATATTTGAAAGACACTGAAATAAGAACGAGACATTACAATGGTATACAACTATTTAAACAAGGAAACAAAGCCTAACCCATCAAAAAAATAGTCAAACAATTCTATTTTTTAGAACTAGGATCTTCATGAAGCAAAATCTAATGGTTTTTTTTTTTTTTTTTTTGCCATGTCATTTATTTTATGATATATTTTTTGTATCATATTTGATACGGCAGGCTTTTCTTAGAACTTTTGGCTCACAACAATGTGAGTTTTAGATGCAAACACAAGTGTTGCCTGTAACATTTAGAAAATATGGAACACTTTAGGAAGTTTTTCTCTTAGTTTTCTTTTCCACCAACAACTTTTTACAGCCATTTATTTCACATTGTGGTAGGAACCAAAAGACTTTCTGTCCTTGCTCAGGCAAAGCTGTACCTTATACTTTTTACAGTAGATGTGTGCAAAGTGATTTTCCAGAACAGTGCTTGCATCTCTGTTGGGCTTCCCATGTTGGAAAATGATCAATGCCATTCCTTCTCACATCCAGAGGCACACTGCAGCTTGGTCTTCTACAGGTGCCGTTGAAGTCGCTTCAGGAGAGGAAAGTGGTCCTATAGTGGTCCTATAGGAAAGTGGTCAAATACTTGATTATGACCTTTCCTGCACTTGTGGGAGAAGTACCAACTAAAGCAATTTAGGTTGTAGCTTCAGCTAATCTCTTCTGTAGAAGTTTCAAGCATTGATGATGGTTACTGTAACAGTGAGCCACTAGATATACATACACCATCTTCGGGATCTAAAGCTGAACTTCAAAAATGCTGATAATACATCAAGAAGAGCAATACCACCCATGAACTTATGTGATTTATCAATGGCTGGCTTTAAAACCATTATGAGTTTTGGAGTGGATGGAAAACTGCTTCATGAGGAATGGACATGAACTGAATAGTGGAAGAGGATGAATGGACTTCAGAGTGAACCAAGACAACAACCTAACTGTGATCTAGTATGACTAGTAGTGAACCTATTTCTTCATTTGTTGGCATTGAACCAGTGAAAATGTTCTGAAAATCCCCTGAAGCATTTAATCAGTGACCAAGTTCTTGAATATATGCATGGAGTTATGTAACCACCTGTTCTTTGAGCCTTTCTCAACCCTGGCAATGACATCAACGTTTGGAACTTGACAGTATTTTCTCCATTTATATTATTTGTTTCTTACATTAGTCTTCACTGATTCATATCTGACTGTGTCCAGGGTGATTGTTTGGACCTCAATTGCCATATTGGTCTGGGTTACACTTTGATCATCATAGTCTTCATCATAGTTGGTATCCGAATATCTTTCATCATGCATGGCCATGGGAGTCCTTTTTAACATTTTAACATGATTTAAATGTAATATAACAAAAACATTTTTAAGTAATTTTGCATTATTTCAAAACATAAAACATTACTTTAAAAAAAAGAATAACAATGTATATATTATTTTTACTGTAAGTTGTCTAAAATTGGCAGACGCGTAAAAACACGTATGACCAATCTCATGCGAGACGTCATTTTGAAAAGAGAAAAAAAAAACGCTCTCGCTGCCTGCAGTGCAATGATAATCCAGTAGATGGCAGAATACAAGTCTCAAATTGTATATAATAGGTTTTTTGGGTAAGTATTGATCATGGTATAAAAAAAATAGAGACCACAGAAACTTATGTATCATTTATGATACAAATGGCGATATAGTGTTAGAAGAAGTGGGAAAAGTGAAAATACCTAAGGAAAATTGGAAAAAAAGGGTTAGGGGTAATACACAAATACATTGGATGTCTACTGGGACAAACTCATGGTGAGAATTTGGATAGAAGAATGTGGTGAGATGTTTTGTGACACCAGCTCAAAAACAAGGAGAGGCTTGTTGGAGACTCTGTGGTACTGCCATATTTTTTGAACGTCATAAACATTAACATATTTGGCTCAAACATTCCCTCAAAGTGGGAGATCATACACTCACCAGCCACTTTATTAGGTACACCTTGCTAGTACCATGTTGGACCCCCTTTTGTCTTCAGAATTGCCTTCGTGGAATAGATTCAACAAAGTACTAGAAATATTCCTCAGAGTCTGGTCCATTTTGACATGATAGCATCAGGAAGTTGCTGCAGATTTGTCAGCTGCACATCCATGATGCAAATCTCCTGTTTCACCACATCCCAGGTTCTCTATTGAATTGAGATCTGGAGGCCATTGGAGTTCAGTGAACTCATTGTTGTGTCCAAGAAACCAGTTTGAGATGATTCATATTTTATGACATGGTGCCTTATCCTGCTGGAAGTATCCATCAGAAGATGGGTACACTGTGGTCATAAAGAGATGGACATGGTCAGCAACAATATTCAGGTACTGTGGTGTTGACACGATGCTCAATTGGTACTAATGGACCCAAAATGTGTCAGAAAAATATCCTCCACACCACTGCACCACCACCAACCTGAACCGCTGATACAAGGCAGGATGGATCCATGCTTTCATGTTGTGGTTTTCTGATGCTGTAGCCCATCCGCCTCAAGGTTCGATGTGTTGTATGTTCAGAGATTGGACATTCCTGGATGGAGGGATTTCTGTTTCAATTTTGCTGGGAATATGTTGAACAAATATGGTTTATTTTCTCCTACAGTCCACAAAAGAATTGTGAGATCAATGACAGTGATTCTGACTTGATAATGAAAGTGAGAATGGAGAGGAGTTTGTTTAATTGGTTTCTGTAAAATACTTGAAAGCTGTCCATGAGTTATCCTGCCCCTTCTCAGTGGCATCTGAAATAGACTGCTGGCTCTTGGTGGCCAACTCCATCAAATGACCACATAGTAGTAATCTGTATGTCTCTTATATTTAATTCTGAGTAAGGTTTTGAAGTCTTGTAGTGACTGTAATCCTACAGTCACATATTCTTTAAACAATTGCTCACTGTGGGGAGTATATGATATCCAGTATGAGCTTCTAGATGAATGAGGAAAATGTCCTTGAGGAGTATGCATGTTGGAGAGGTCATTTGCTGCTGCTTGTGTATTCTCTGTTGGTCAGCCACAAAAGGTAATTTGAGTTACTGTTTAGCATTGGAGGGAGGCAATATTTGCTTTGGGTGATTGCATTTTTTGACTGATGTGGTCCCTTCTGAAGTTTTCTGCAGTGTGTGTCTGTGCATGAGAGCGTATGAATGTATTAGACTACGGTATGGAAGCCTTTGGAAAATTTTCATATTTCTTTCATTGCTTATTGTGGTTATTTGTATTCATTTAACTCATACCTGTTTCACTAAAAGAAAAAAAGACAGAAACCTAAAAGCAAGGAAAGTCTGAAAAGGAAGTGTTTTCGTATGACAGCATGTGCATAGCAGGTTGTAAGGAACTGATTTGCATCACCGCTCCCTTGTGAACAGTTCTTGTGTCGTCAGAACGAGGTATTTGAATAGATTCCCCACCCTTCAGCAAATATCACAGTGACCCTAGCAGAGTAGGCATCGGCCAGCATTAGCACCTAGACACTGTTAAAGCCAAGTGTCCAGCTCTGGCTCTAAGTTGTAGCTCATTCAAATGAAGGGTTCACAGCATTTAGCTTCTATTGGGAAGACAATATTTAGATTTATGAAGTGGTTTGGTAAATCACAGATGGACTGTTTGAGAAAGCAAAATGACAGAAGAAATAGTTTTTGGTACACAGTCATTACTAAATATTGACAACAACTACATAAAATGACAAACCTTTGTCCTCATTATATGATAATAAATCAGACTAAACTTTTCCTTTTCAGTTAGGATTCCTGATGCCTAACCCCAGGAATCATTGAGCAAAGGGCACAGAGTATTAAAGTCGCCACTCTATTACAGGGCATCACAGAAACACACAGGACAAAAACTTTGAAGACACACGCATAGGGAAAGATAAGATTAACCAATTCACCTATCAGTCATGTTTTTAAACTGTGGGAGGAAGATGGAGTACCTGACAAGAACCCAAAGAGAGAACTTGCAATCTTGAAAAACAGTGGGCTGTGCAGACCATCTAAAATGATATCTTTGTTAAATTGTAAAATAATGAGGGAATTATTTTAGATGAGTAACGCTCAAAATGGAGAACTCAAAAATTTCAGCCAGAACACAATAGTAAAACACTGAATGGTTTACTGAGAATATGAATGTGTGGGAACGGAAAACCACCAACAGCAGGACTGGGCACCACTGAGGACAGAGAATAATTTTGATGTCAAGAGCTCAAAAGGAAAGCCATTAACCTTCTCAAAATCCGTGGAAAACAGGGACAGAATCTTGCGAGACTATGGTGAATAGGCAGTGGTAAGGTGTTGGTTGCCGTGAACAGAACACCTCAGTTGGATGGTGGTGACTGATCCAGAGCAAAAACTGTGGTAGCACAGTGGTCTTATCCAAGGGTCAGGCAAGAATCAGGAGTCAGGGCACAGAAACAGGTAAGGCACATGAAGGCAATCTCAGGTTGAGAGATCCAAGGACGAGGCAGAAAGCAGGAGTCGAGAGGCAGAAACAGGGACGTCTAGATAACAGAAGCCAGTGGAGTATCTGACCGGGCAAGGACAGACAAGGAAATCCAAAAGACAAAACATAGTCATGAACGTGGTCAGGCAAAGAAGGAAATGTTGCATATCTACTCATTCGTGGGCTTTAAAACATCTGGAACCAGAGAGCTAAATATAATTGCAGGAGAACAGGTAGATGGCTTGCGCATGATTTCACTGCAGCACAGCAGCATGCAGGTGGACTAGATGAGCTTTATTGCAAAGGTGAGAGAGCTTAGTGGGATAACAGAGTAAGCAGATGGGCTAGAATCATAACAAGATGATTATCCAGATTCAGAAGTTTCCATCAGTTTCCTTAGTCTTCAGTAAAATTGTCTTTTAAACTATAAGACTTTGGTGAAGCAATTCGAGCGTCTTATTGATAGCTTCTATCTACAGTTCGTTGGACTTTTTGGTCAATTCCTCCTGACACAACTGATGTCTGTATATATGATTCAAGTTTGTAGACCACCTTGCTCACATGCATCTTTTCAGCTTTGCCCATAAAGGCATCTCAATCGGGGCTTTATATTGTCCCATTTGAAATATTGACTCTGTTGTCCTTAAGTCATTTTCTGAATAATTTGGCAGTTATTGTTTGTTTGAAATATTTTAGAGTTGAGATGTTTTTTTTTTCAGGTTTGCAAGTTTCTCAATCATACAGAGCCCCTGAGGGGACATTGGGAAATTTTTTTCTTTTGCGTGCCCTTGCAATACTTTTGCATTACCTCGCAAAAGTATTGCGTTCCCTCGCAAAACCTTTCGCATTCCCTCGCAATACTGTACTGATCAGTTATGTGGCAAAATTGAATACTGTAAGCCTTTCTTACGGTGGCCGCCGTACTTTCTGCTTTAATATAAGGTTATGTGAGGTTTTTCCGTGAATGTTAATATCTCTTTGTGAAATATCCGAAGTTTTATATCTTTTTCTTTAGGATAGAAAGGCACCAAAAACCTATGATATAAACAGAAACGTTCCGTAAGTAGGAAAGAAATAAAAATACATCTAAACTATTTGGACTATTTCTGAGTTATTATCGCGGGGTAATAAGTCATCTGACAGTTTTAATTGTTTCTCTGTTGTGTTCGTAGTCTGAATGGTTTAAAGGGTGTGTTTGTGAAAAATATTCCAATTTTTGCAGATTCAGCTGTGACCTTTCCAGAACTTTCCTCTCTTCTTTCTCTGAGCCAGTCTTAATTTGCATCTTTTAAAAACCATTGACTGAGAGCAAAAGACATGTTATGTCAGAAGAAATAAAGGAAAGCCAGTGCTTTGACTGCAAATTGGCACGTAAAAAAGTAATTACTGATTAGCAAATATAATTCAAATGTAATTGAGTAAAATATTTTACTCAAAATGTACTCAACTAAAAGTAAAAGTTCAGGTTTTGTAAACTACTTTAAAAGGTACAAAGTACAGTTAAGTTATTTTAAACAGTAAAGCGCGTAAATGTTACTTTCCACCACTGACAGTCCTACTTAATACTGAGAATAAGCAGAAAGCTGAATTATTATTGCATAGCTGTTTTACTGTGCACTCTAATACTGGCAATTCTCTGGGTCATGCAATAATATTAACAAAAAAGACAGTAACATTGTTAATATTTTTGTGTTTTGTTCCTTCAGGATCTCCATACAGAGATAAGATCACTATTGCCATTCTGCAACTTCAGGAAGAAGGGAAACTGCACATGATGAAAGAGAAATGGTGGCGAGGAAATGGTTGTCCAGAGGAGGAGAGTAAGGAGGCCAGCGCCCTTGGTGTGCAGAACATCGGTGGGATCTTCATTGTCCTGGCAGCTGGACTTGTTCTCTCTGTGTTTGTGGCTGTTGGAGAGTTCCTGTACAAGTCCAAACAGAATGCACAGCTGGAAAAGGTAAAGAATTCGTGTGATATTTTCTCTGAAGAATTTAAACCAATGAAAGCAGAATTTCTTACAGTAACCACATATGCCATATATGGCAGCCTTGAGGCAAATACAAGCTACTGTATTATGAATCAACCTGTAGTAATTATGCTTTTATTAGAAGTATAGCATTTGAATAGGGTTATTGATTTGAGAATAGATGGAACTTCACACAGTAATAAGAGTGCTATATCATAACCCATAAGATAAGAATTGGTGTCTTTGCATTTATTCACTTAGGCCCAATGGCGACAACGAGATAAGAAACGTGAGGAATTCTGCTGTCACCATGGACCCAAGCTAGACTTTAACCACCATCTCAAATGATCACAAGGGAACTTCAGAAATGATTTGCCTTTATTTGAGTCTAATATCTTAAACATCTCTCTTTGTTGTTGGTTTTAAGTTCATTCATTTGTTTTAACATTAAAATTTTTTCTTACAATTGCGAAGGAATGGGATTACTAAAGTAGTTTAATGAAATGTTTGAAGTACTTGGACTAAAAACACAATTGGATGAAATACACATCTGTTCAAGGCTTGCTCCACTGCATGGCATGTCTTCAACAGCCACATCCAAAACTTCTCACTCTGAGCTGCTTTTGTTCTGTAATCAATCTGACTTCATGTCTTTTGCTTTAAAGGTGATGGATGCAGTGGCAGAAGACTGTATTATTTAACTTTCCACTGAGCTGTCTGCCAGTCACTAGTTGCTAATACAATGGCCTGCAAGTTCAGAAAAAGATGCATGGAACAAAACCTGAGATGCCGAAATATTAAATAATTATTTAACATACTGCATGTAAAATAAGAATACCTGAGTATCAGTCCCACTGTCATCCATAGATTCTGAGGACAGTCTTCACAATGTTTTTATCTTAAGTATTCCACTTCAACCTAATGCTGATATTGCAGTTAGAAAGGAAGTCAAAATATTGATTTACAATCTATTTCATTCAGATATGAGTTGATGCTGCAGCCTTTTTTATTTAGCATGCAGAGGGAGTGTTTGAAGATGAATTTCTGATTTAAAAAAAAAAAAGACTTGCCTTTATTCAGACAACAGCTGCAAGCATTGAAAATCAGTTTAAAACAACACAGTTTCTTAAAACTCTACATTCACAATCAACACCTGCAGTGAACTTGATGTTCTCACTGCTAAGTCCACTAGAATCTTCTGTCCTAATTGTGGCATGAAGTGTGTTGTGGCTCAGTCCTGATATATTTTTTCTGGAAGCCATGTTTTCTCAGGTTTTATAATAATGGACCAAAAGTTTCTCTAGATAGAAAGTGCTGTTTCATTGCTAAGGAGAATTCTCTTCTCGTCATTGTCATAAGTCTGGCTTTTTCTGTTTTGGGGATTTTTGAGAAAAGTATCAGTGAACACTTTTCTCTTTACTTTATTTTGGCAATAAGTGACCATATTCCCTTCTAATTTATTCACAGGTAGGTAGGTAGGTAGATAGATAAAAAGTTCTTAAAGATGGCGGCGCGAGCAGATCGCGACGCCCAGCGTCTCTGCAGTACGTGCTATTTACTGGTTTTTTATCTATTTCTCACTGAACTTTTTTCCCATAACTGCACTGCGTTACTATGCTACAGCAGACATGAGCTTCTGGACCTCTGGAGCCACAATTTTGACAGTTTGACCGCGGATCTACGAGTCACCCCAGAGATCTCCAAAACACCGAATGCTACCCACTTTTCACGGCCGGCCGGAAATGCACCCCGGCGGCGCAGAACACGTAAACACAGGAGGGGCAAACGCGGAGGAGCGCGCGCTAGGCTAAAGCTAACACCACATCGGCTGGCTCTACCTAGTATTTTCCTCGCCAATGTCCGCTCCCTGGCTAATAAAATGGACGAGTTACGACTATCCACCACGTATGACAGACGGATTATGGACTCAAATGTCATGTTTTTCACCAAAACATGGCTAAACAACAGCTGCCCAGACAACGTAGGGTGACCAGACGTCCTCTTTTTGTCCTGCTTTTCAGACCTAAAAAAATGTCCGGGGGGAATTGAAAAATCGTCTGGGATTTTGGTCAACTGCCTCAAAACACATTACATAGCTTACAGTGCATTGTGATTACATTGCCACTCCGTTCCACTACTCCATTCCAGGTTTCTTTGTATGGCAAATTAGTCACGCCCTTCTCCCCAAATCCAATCACGTTGCATTATGTGTGCTTGATTATGAAGTACACCCCCTGCCAACAAAAAAAAAAAAAAAAGTGTCCTCCTTTTCAGAAACCCAAATCTGGTCACCCTAATACAACGCCATCCAGCTAATTGGACGTGACACACACCGAGCCGACAGGACAGAGAACGACTCCGGGAAGACCGGAGGAGGAGGTTTGTGCATTTATATTCACAAAGCTTGGTGCACAGACTCTGCTACTACCTGGAGCAACTGCTCACAACATGTGGAGTTTCTCATGGTGACGTGCAGACCGTATTATCTCCCAAGGGAATTCACTGCGATCATTCTCACTGCTGTGTATATCCCACCAGATGCTAATGCCAAGCTAGCCATGAAACAACTCTATGCGTCCATTAGCAAACATCAAATCAAATACCCCGAGGCTGCTTTTATTGTAACGGGTGACTTCAACCACTCTAATTTGAAGACAGTTCTCCCCAGATTCCACCAACATGTTTCCTGCCACACCAGAGGAGACAAGACCATGGATCATGTGTATTCAAATCTTACTGGCGCTTATAGTACGACACCCCTCCCCCACATCGAACAATCAGACCATCTCTTCCTGTTCCTCACTTCTAAGTATTCACCAATTATCCAACATGTGAAACCTACTGTGAGGACAGTTAAAGTGTGGCCAGAGGGCTCAGACGCTTTGCTCCAGGAACGGTTCAGGAACACAGATTGGACTACTTTCCAACATACAGACTTGGATCACTACGCATCATCCGTATTGGACCACATCTCCACCACAATAGACTGTGTCACCACCCACAAACGCATCACCATGTACCCCAACCAGAAACCCTGGATGAACCGGAATGTACTCCTCCTGCTAAAGACCGGCCACATTGCCTTCAAGTCAGGGGATGCACAGACCTACACTGCAGCCAGGGCTGAGCTGAAGAGGGGAATCAAGGAGGCCAAACACTGCTACAAAAGGAAGGTGGAGGATCACTTTTCAAACTCCAACCCCTGATGTATGTGGAAAGGCCTTCAGATCCTCACAGATTACAAGAACCCCAACACCTCCCCCGCCTCCTCTGACATCTCCTTCCTGAACTAGCTTAACAACTTCTATGCACGCTTTGAGAGGGGGAACACCACAACTGTAACCAAGACAACCACCACCCCAGACCAACAACCACTGACTCTCCTCCCCACCGACGTGGGAGCGACCCTGAGCAGGATTAAATTCCACAAGGCTGCGGGTCCTGATGGTATACCTGGACGTGTCCTCAGAACGTGCTCTGGGGAACTTGCAGGAGTACTGACGGACATCTTCAACCTGTCCCTTGCCCGCGGTGTGGTACCGACCTGCTTTAAGTCTACCTCCATCGTCCCAATTCCCAAAAATTCCAACCCAACCAGACTCAATGACTACCGCCCGGTAGCCCTCACCCCCATCATCACCAAGTGCTTGGAGCGGCTGGTCCTAGCACATCTCAAATCCTGTCTCTCTCCCACACTGGACCCCCATCAATTTGCATACAAGCAGAACAGGAGCACAGAGGATGCAGTCTCCATAGCGCTGCACTCTGTCCTCTCTCACCTGGACAACAAAAACACTTACGCTAGACTGCTGTTCTTAGACTTTAGTTCAGCATTTAACACGGTCATCCCATCACAACTCATTACCAAACTCACTGACCTCGGCATTAATTCACTCATGTGCAACTGGTTGCTCGACTTCCTGACCGGTCGACCCCAACATGTCCGGCTGGACAACCACTTCTCTTCCACCATCATCGTAAACACCGGAGTGCCACAAGGTTGTGTGATGAGTCCATTCCTCTACTCCCTGCTCACCTACGACTGCAGACCTGTCCATGGCTCGAACACCATCGTCAAGTTCGCAGATGACACCACGGTGATCGGCCTCATCAGAGACAACGATGAGGCCGCCTACAGGGAGGAGGTGGACCGTCTGGCTGAGTGGTGCGACAAAAACAACCTGCAGCTGAACACAGAGAAGACGAAGGAGCTCATAGTGGACTTCAGGAGGAACGCTGACCTACACCCACCCATCCACATCAAGGGGACAGCGGTGGAGCGCGTGGACACCTTTAAGTTCCTGGGAGTACACATCTCCGAGGACCTGACCTGGACGACCAGCTGCTCCAAACTCATTAAGAAGGCACATCAGCGCCTCTTCTTCAT